>JAFEME010000148.1:0-58012 GCA_018831755.1 Niveomyces coronatus | reverse complement strand
ACCCCCCCCCCCCCCCCCCCCCCTCCCTTCGCACCATCGCCAATTCGCATGCAGCAGCTGACTGGTCCGCAGCGCCCAGCAGGCCTGTCAGAAAAAGTGCATCCCCACAGACTACCGCGAGGGCGAGCTCAACAAGGGCGAGTCCGTGTGCCTCGACCGCTGCACCGCCAAGTTCCTCGACACCTCGACCAAGATCAGCGAGATCATGCGCGAGCAGAGCGTCGAGAAGGGCGGCAACACCGGCGGAGGCGTCGGCGGGCTGTTTTAGGTGGACGCTCGGACGCGGGAGAGGGGGGGGGAGGGGGAGGAATACTCGTTAATGAGCTGGTCTTGTGTTTGTGGACTGCCGCGAAGATGAGGACAAGGACTGGGGGCGTGCCAATGGGGGATGCTGGCGCCGAGATGGAGACGTGTTTGAGGTAAAGGGCGGCTTCGGACGGGCAAGACGGGAAAAGAGACGCCTGGGTCGATAAATGTACAATACTTGCTATGTATAATGGAACGCACCGATTTTTGGGTTATCCAATAGATATGAAAACAACGGCGAGTCTTTATCAATTGCGCAGTCCCGAAGAGAATTTTAGTACTCAACTCTTCGCGCGAGAGGGCTTAGTTGGAGCAGGAATGTAGCTGGTGCGAAACTTTCGAAAAACTCGTCGCTTATCATGATATATTCGACAAACAAAAGCATCTACATATTGGTGCCCTTGTCAAGCATCAAAATGACTGGAAAAAATATATATATATATATATGCTATGCTCCGATACTCCGCACATGCAGCAGTCAGCCCTGAATCATTCTATGCTATACAAGTGGCCGTCCTAATATGAGCAAAATTAATGATAAACGGGCGGGTAGGGAAAAAGGAAATAGAAATGACGACGTGGTAAAACTTCGTGAAGCCATAAATCACCAGACTTATACGGATCGAGTAATGTTCGGTCCAGTCCCAACGCCCGTCAGCGTCCGCACAAACCAGTGCAACCAGCTCTCCGTCTCCAGCTGCGCCTTGAGCTCCTCGGCTCTCCGCTCCACGTCACCGACCTGCCGCTCAAAGTGAACGATACCGTCTTCAACCTCGTGCACCTTGACCACCAGCGCATTGATCTCGTACTCGACCCGGGCGACCAGGCTCTCCACCTCCTTGATGCTGTTGTCAAGGCTCCGCTGCTCGTCGGCGATGATGCCCTCCGAGTCGAGCCGCACGCGCTCGCAGGCCTCGTCGAGTTGGCGGTACAGAGCCTGGACGTCTTGAACGTCCTTACCATAGCGCTCGTCCAGGGCCTCAACAAGTTGGACCTTTTCGCCGACCCAAGGCCCGACCCTGTATAGTAGTGACTCGACTTGTACAGCGAGCTGGGCCAAGACCCCGGAATCAACGGTGTTGCGGGCATTGCCTCCTCTCTCTGGTTCATCGATGGAGTTGATCTCCTCCCAGTCGAGCACTGCCTCCTCCGCGTTAGAAAACGATAGCCGCCTAGGGTAGCGGTTTTCATTGGGCGAGATGTTTGCTCCGGGCATGGCGTGAGATGAGCTATGCCGTCGACAAAGCCGCATAAATCCCCGGTCACCGGCCTTCTCGGCTTCCAGTAGCGGTCCCTCCAAGTCGTTTTCGTTCATTGCTGAGCGCACTGCTGACGGTGCTCGCGAAAGCACCTCCTCGCGGACTTCTGTGCCAATGGTTTCGAGATGATGCACGCGAGAGTCCTCAGATATCTCTTGCTGCTGATCCTTGCCTTGATACCATGCAGCATCGGCAGACGCTGGTTCCGGAACGTTGCCCTGCAATCCACGCACCGCATCAGGATCACCACGTCGAAGCGCCTCTAGGTACTCCTCTGGCTTGTTTTTCCAGGTAAAGGCTCTTCCAACAACAGCAGGACCCGTCACTATGCCCGAACCGCGTACTGGATTCATGCCGATGTGCAAGTTGTGAAGGCCCTCGGGAAGGTCGTCCCTGTTAGAACTCGATGGACCACGACCGTGTCCTCGGCGACCGCTGCCCACAGCATCTTTTATACGGCCCAGACCGGATTTTGCATTGCCAGCCACACTCTTGAGAACTGCCCTTCGAGTGCTGTCTCGATCACCGAGCCCTTCATGGGTAGCACCCGTGGCAGTCCTGCTCACCGGTGCGGACACGGACTCCTCGGCCCGATTGAGGGTAGCTTCATCGTCTGCTGGTTGCGTAGGCCCCCTTTTCGTTGCATGGCCTGACGGCTCGCCTCGTCCATTTGTCTGGCTGCCCGCGTCATTCTCCAGGCTGCGAGATTCCACGGTCGCTCTGCGCTGCTTTCCATACCAGAGCCACTTGGCCTGCTCTCCAGATGCTAGCTGGACGAATCTATCCAGATCTAGCGTTTCCACATCTGCCAAACCGCCCTTGTCCTTTCCAGATACCATGTCCATAACCATTTCGCCTCTTTTGCCACCGATTTCAGTCACCGTCGACTTGACGGCTTTTTGGACTCCCCACCCTTCACCTGCTGCAGCCTTGGCAGTCGAGTTGTGAAGACGGAATAGTGTTTGTCGATCGAGACGCCGCGTTTTGGCTAGCTTCTGCGTCTTTTGAAAGTACGAAATGCCTCTTTTAGTGCTTTCGACGTCGAAAACATCCTTGGAGACCGGGGCGCCTAGCCAGCTAAGGCGATTTCGACCACCCATGAGCATTCCAAGAAGAGCTGAAACTGTAGAAGGGCCTAGTATGCCATCCGAAGGCTCATAGTTGTAGTGTTCGGCACCAATCTCGGCCCACCAGTCACTGACGGCCGTCTCTGTAATGTCGCACAGCAGCCCGTCGATATGCCTCGACTCTAGCTTGTCAAACATGTACAGTGCAATTTGGCAAAGTTTGACCAGCTCCAGGACGGATTGTCTGAACGGGATACGCTCGGAGGTTTTGTATAGTTGACGGAACTTGGATCGTGTGGCCTCGGCCGCCTCCGTCATGGTTAGGCCTGACCGACCCGAGCATCCAAATCGCTTTAGATCTTCATTGATGACAAATGTCTGATGATGTCTTCGCAAATCGCCGTCGGGAACTGAAATCACGGTCAAGGATGAAGGAAAGCTGCTGAGATTTGTGACCAGCAGCTGCCCGAGAACCGTCTCTTTTGGCCGGGCATGATGCTGGCTGGCGGCCTTGAAGTACCAGTGCAGGGAAGGAGACCACAAAGCTTCGTCGGCAGGGATGGCAAGGATTCCCACAGATATTCGATCTCTTTCATCGCCGGTGTGAGTCGTCACCACAATGGTAGGCAAATTTCGGGAACAAGCCCACTGCTCGACCAGATAAAGCTCGTATCCGCAGAGAAAGGTCTGTCGCTCGACGAGGGAGACGTGAGGTTCATTCTCGATTTGACTAGAAAACACAAGTAGAGTTAGATTAGACTAACAGCATGTCGATTTGGGTTACGATGCCGGGTGGCAGCATACTATAGAGTTCCTGGGTCTGGGAAAACGACGTGTCTCCTGGGAACGACAGCGGTAGCTAATGCCTGAGCTGCGGCATCCTGTGCTCGCGCATCAGTGAACGGCCTGGCACCATCTCTTACATTGGCCTGCGGCGTGATCTGCTCAGAAGTTCTTATCGAGCATGGCTGCCCATCGTCTCGAGGCCGGCCGTCCTGTATCGACGGTGGTGGTTGTGGCATCATGAACGACATGTTACGGACCAAGAGGCCCCAGCACGCGCAAGGCTAGACCGGCATGTTCGAATATGCATGGGATTTCATATGCATAGCGGGTTATGGCTGGACGTTGAGACGAGCAGGTGTCACCCCGAGCCGGACAATGGTCTGGATGGTGGCATGTGATGTAATTAATGGTCTGGCAAGTCAGTACCAAGTAAAGTGAACACTGTAGTTATGGCGGGCGTTAGTTGATGTCACAGCAACATTCGTTGCTGAATTAGCGGGAGTGGCGCAGGGCAGATTCGACACTGCAGTCTACAGGTACCTAGCCAATAGTACTAGCCCGGAAGGTACTTAGTAGCCATTGCTGCATGCTGTGGACATCTATGTACCGGACCAGCCGTCAGCAGTGGGAAGCTACATGCGCAGGCTTGGCATCCCCACGGAGCAGCCCTTGGAGCGGTAATTGTCAAAGCCGGCGGGGTATTCGTTTACCGGGGCCATCGTCTAAGCGAGCTGATGCGTCACGCCTCTCCAACTATTGGCAGCGTGTCACAACAGTCGTAATTCGAACGTGTGCTAGCAAATCATGTTGAGTCTCACGATCGCATACCATACGACTGAATGGGCTCCATGCACTCAGCTCGAGTCGAGATGAACGCAGCGCAGCGTTTTTCTGGTTTCTCTTCGCATTAGCCACCAGAAACCTGTCTAGACCAGCAGCCACTCTTTAGCTGCATACCCATGCTGAGGGAGGTAGCCAGTAGTTAGGTGCTGACCGTAAAGTAGATACGTACCTGAGGTGGAGCTTGGCCAAGTCGAACCGGCGACACATCCGTGGACCGTGGGTCATCTCTCGACGATACCAACGCCTTTGTCGCTCCGCTCACGGGTTTCGAGTAGACAAGGTTGAATTCATACGGAAATAATGCAGTGAAGAGTAGCCGTCTCGAAAATCATCCCAAAGACAATACACCGCTCTCTTCGGATACGGTAGCCTCAACTAATAACCCTCCGCCACTGGTCTGGCACTTTGTAGCCGCCGACAACCATGGCCGACGACAAAGTGTCGCCTTTCGGACCACTTCTGCTCGAGCTGGCGCGGATGAAAAAGTCGAATCTCTCAACCGCGGTCGACGATGTCGACAAGATCATCGAGCTACTGAGCGACGCTCGCGAGCGTGTAGCTGCCGGTATAGACCGCGCGTCACCATAGCCGGGATTGGACAATGCTGATTGGCAGTGCGCAGAAGATGACAACCACAGAATAATGATGGCGTTAACGACGCTACAAAACCCGGTCAAGTCTCGCCTCGAAGCGGTCAACTCAGACTTGAAAGACGTGAACCGAGCACAGAAGACTTTTGGCAAGGCTCTGGACAAGGTACTGTGCAGACATCTACTTCCCAGGCGTGCACGAACTCTAGTCATATTGCTTAACGATGGCGTGCTGACACTCATATCAGGCTCTGCCAATCCGTGACCTACCCATGGAAACAGACGCGATGGCAGATCAGTCGCTGCTCATCGACAGAGCGATCGCTATGCACCTCCTCCGTGAAGGTCAATTCTCTGTGGCCTCGACCTTTCTACGAGAAGTGGATGGAAATCCCCTCGACTCAGATTCTGAATACGATGATCGACGAACACCAGTCACGTCACAGGTTGATGCTGATGGCGATGATGATATGAACGGAGCCGAAGGCGGGCTACACGATGACGAGAACAACACAGACGTAAACACCATCCTGGAACCTCGCCGCCGTCATATCGGACTACAACAAGAGTTTGTCGAAATGTACGACATATTGAACGACCTACGCAACCGTAATCTTTATCCTGCTATTCAATGGGCACACTGGAACAACCGGCGATTAGAGGCCAAAGGCAGTAATCTCGAATTCGAGCTATGCAAGCTACAGTATGTTTGGCTGTTCAAGGGTCCGGCTGTCAACGGGCTGCCAGACGACATACACAACGGCTACACCGGGGCTCTACTCTACGCGCGGCAGCATTTCGGCCGCTTCCAGTCTCGGCACCTCAAAGAGATCCAGCGGTTGGGCTGTGCCATGGTGTACGCTGCAAATATCGAAGCCTCTCCTTACCGACAAATATTCGAAATCGACTCTGCCTTTGAGGACGTGTCGGCTTCCTTCACCCGCGAATTCTGCTCGCTTCTCGGCTTGGCTGCCGAGTCGCCGCTGTACGTTGCCGTCACGGCAGGGGCGATCGCGTTACCGCGTCTCATCAAGTACACGACATATATGCGGGAGAAGAAGACGGAATGGACGTCGGAGAACGAGCTGGCGTTTGAGACGCCGCTGCCGCCGTCCATGATTTACCATCCCATTTTTGTCTGCCCGGTCAGCAAGGAGCAGACGACGGAAAGCAATCCGCCAATGCTACTGCCGTGCGGACACGTCATCTGCAACGACAGTCTCAAGAACATTGCCAAGGGATCGCGCTGCAAGTGCCCTTACTGCCCCACTGAAGGACATTTAGATGATGCCGTCAGAATCACCCTGTGAGGAAGTCTACGTTGTAGTGGGGGGTTCAAAGATGGCACTACCAGGTTTATTGAATATGTATCAAGGGCGCCTCACGTTGTGAAAGAAGCCTCACAGGGAGGATATGTCGCTTTTTTTCTTTTCGCGCCGGCCGGGAGCCGAGCTTCCAGCTTTTCTCATGTTTCGCGATGCTCGTTTTGGTATCGCGCACACTGTTACGACATTCCTTCTATTTTGTCTTCTCTCACGCTTTCATTGTTGGGCAAGCGGAGGAGTTGAAAGGTTTTAGGGGCATTTCGTCCTCAATGCAATGGCAGGGCGTTGAGCGACGGTTGTTGAAAGAGGAAACTGGTTGGACACACACTACTCGTATACTATTTTATTGTTGCTGCGTCACTTTTCTATGCTAGTCTTTGTCCTTTTTTTTTTTTCCCTGCCCTCAAGTTGTTATGACTTGCAGCAAAGCCAGCCTGCAAATGTTTCTTCTTTTTTTTCTTTTCGACTTTGTGCGTGTCGGGCAGCAATGCGTTCCTCCCCTCTCGTGGCTGATTGGGCTGTACTTCTGAGCTACACGAATTGATAGCGTCAATTCCATGATTTTAACGAAATTGAATTGAACTACGAGAAAAGAAAATAGAAAAGAAGCAAAAAGGATGATGAGAAAGATGGAAAGAAAACTGGTTTCAAGGCACTTTGAACAGAATGAGAGAGTCGTCGTGACGGTCAATAGAGAAGAGAAAGAAACCCTGATAATCAGAGAAGGGAATAAAAGGGAAAAAAAAAGGTAGGAATTATTCTATGTGCGCCGCTTGCTGACTTGTAGCCTAGATGCTAGACCGTCCGACTCAAATCTCTACCATCACTCTGTGGTAGAGAGCTGCCTCACAGTCGCATATGTCTGACTATCAATACAATCCACATTCGGACTTGTCAATCACAAAAGATGAGGGTAGATGACAAACTTGCCCTTTTGTAAACCAAAAAATAAAATGAAATAAAATAAAAAATAATAGGCTCCACAGGCCTTCTGGATATCATTCAATGCCTCTTCTTCTCAGCGCGCCAATCTATAAGCTACAAGCCAGCGGCTGGTGTGAACCTGTCGTATGGGCCTGTCTAAAGCCCAGAGCTAATGACCGCAATGCGCCTGGCGAGAAACGAGATGGAAAAACACATTTCAGTCATAATTTCGTTGCATGGGTTCCACCCTTTTTCTTCTTTGAGCGTCCTTCACACAAGTGAAATACACAGGGCGAGGCCTCGGTACGCCTTGCCTCTAATCGATCGTCATGCGGTTAGGAACGGGAGTCTTGACGTCGTTCATGCTAAACGACATGACATCTGGGTTCTCTTCGACCTTTTTGCTCGACTGTAAATGTGGCTTGAGACCGGCACCAAAGTTACGCATGCAGATGATGCCATTAATGATGGTGAGAATGATGAGCAAGATGGTGATGACGGCAAAGGCCGTCAGTGTCTTGCGGACGGCGATGTAGAGATCCTTGTAGCCACTTTGATAGATGCGGACGAGCTTGAACACAAAATAGACAAGACCGCCTAGGTAGAGAAACAGGGTTATGGCCATGCCCGTGCGGTTTTCCTTTTTCGTGAAATAGGCGGCGGCGAGCAGAATAGCAATGGTGACAGGAATCGAGGCGACAGTAACGGCGAATTCGGGATCTGACTTTTTGGCGACGACGACGACAAACTGAATGATAAAACCGAGGAAGAAGAAAAAGTCAAATTTGAGCAGCGCAATGTAGACCTGATAGTGCAGGAATCGCTTTTTCATACGATAATCCGCACCAATGTTCTTGAGAATGTCCCAGGCAAACTCCTGGTATAGCTTCCAGGCGCAAAAGACCATGCCAGCCGTCGCAAGAGCAATGATGGCTGGTGTGGCAATGAGAAAGGGCCTGATGTCATTCCATAGTTCGGGAGAGGTGATACCAGGCGCAAGGGCGTTGCGGCTGCCCAGAACAGAGATGGCCATTTGAATTTGGTCAACTTGGATCGCCGTGTAGACAAGGAATGCGAGATTAGCAATGCAGACGCCAATGATTTGAATTGTGTTTTTCATGCGCAGAGCGTCCCAGACAACGACGAGATCGTATAGGAAGCCGAAGATGAATAGAGTAAGGAAAGTAGGGATGGTAAGGTATTGCGATTGGACACGAGGTTCGCTAACGTGAGGGCCGAGGCTGAGCTGAAATCTGCCAAAGACATAACTAGTGGAGGCGCCATATTAGCTAGACCGTTGCGTCTCGTGAGATGGTGCATATTGGATGACGCTGACTGAGTGCATGCACGCGACGAGCTTGACAAGTCTGATGACAGATAAACTTACGCCTCGAAACCAAGACAGAGAATGGCCTGAAAGCCGGCTACGGCCATGAAAGCAGCAGGCCATTTGCGTTTGAAGATTTCCGTGGTGCCATTGCGAGAACTAACAGCACGGCTGGGAGCCATGCCCTGACGGCCGGCGTAGCCCTGATTGAAGTCGTCACCACCGACCATGTGGGCGTTTTCAGCGTATGTGGGTTGTGCGAGCGTGGGTTGGGCGTAGGAATCGTGGAGATATTCTGATGTGTATGTATCGGAGTATCTTTGATCGGAGGGGTACTCGTGAGAGTAGTGCATGCCTTGCTCAGCAAAGCCTGGGTCAGCGCCTAACAGAGACTTGCGGGATTCGAGTCTCGCGGCGACCATTGCGGAGAGACAAAGCCGAGACTAGATGGGCGACGGGGCGCGCAGCGACAAGGTCCGGGCGGTCGTCCCGTGTTTGAGTAGTTGTCGCGAGGATTTGGCAGTAGCTCGCGCAGACTTGTTGAGGATTGAGTAGGCGCGGAGATGGATGTATGTGAATTAGACGTCGGCTCTAGGCGGAGATGATCGTGTTGGTTTGCTCGGAGTCGAGCAAGAAGCGGCAGGAAATGTGGGCGCTGGAGGGGGGCGAAGAAGGTAAAAGAGAGTCGAATCACGGGGCAGAGCAAACGAAGGACGAGTGGATTGAGAAAAAAAAAAGGGAAAAGAAAAGTATGAATGGAGGTGATCGACAGAGGTGGGCGGCTAAAAAAAAAAAAAGGACGACAAAAGGAGGACGAAAGGAAGTTGGTTGAGATGAAGGAAAGGAATTGAGCAGAGCGTAGGGCAGGAGTCGAGAATTTACGAAAGGACTAGGTCCATGCGTCGCGGCTGTCAGAGGAAGAAGACACGGCTGGCGACCAGTGTGTGCCGATAGTACTGTACGAGAGAGCAGTGCCGTCGCTGAACAGGAAGAATTGCAGAGGGATGGATGCTCAGGTCAGGCCACTCACAAGGTACTAAACTACTACAGTACCTACTAGTAGTACAGAACCTACGGTACGTAGACTGTGAGTGGGAGTGCTCAGCCAGCCATCGTTGTCACACCAGCATCTGATCTGTCCGAGGCTCAAACAACCCACGCGATTCGACACTGCGTCTGCTGTGGTGCGAGTGGCACCAACAAAGACGCTAATCATCCCCTGCACGATTACGTACCAGCACTCAATGGCCTGTACTGTGCTGTACTGTACCGCCCATGTTCCTGCCTCGCACTGGCGTTTCCATTTCATCGCCATGCTCAGCCTCTTCAGCCCACCCGAGAAATTGATGTATTACTAACTAAACCTATGTGCATACCTGGTAGGTATTAAGAAAAAAAGTTATAGCGCAGTAACGCGGTCCGTACATACTGTACATGGCTGCTTTAATACCATTGTACAGGTGTACATTAGTAGATGGCGGCAACGGGCGCGTTATGAGATAGAATAGGCATATCGTCACTGCCGATAGCGTCCGGCTCTGTGCTATCATGGCCGGTGACAGGACCTCTTGACTTTCTCATAGTTGACGCCATGTCCAAGACGGCACTTGCTCCCGAATCTTGTCATGTCAGCGATTCGGGAAGCGGACAGCCTCGCTCAACTGCATCTGTTGGCCCTAACTACATACCGGGAAGGGAGTCTTTCGCGAGCCACGGCCAAGCCAGGTACCCGTCGCGTCTGCCGCGGCCCCCCAGCCCCCCAGCCCCCTCCCCCAATCCTTTCTGCCCTACCATGCAATTTCGCACTAATTTTATAGCGGACTGCACCCGACCACTATACTGTACCTACAGGTAGTGGTTATGCAGTAACTTCCCATAGTACTACTAGTACAGTACCTGCTTGCTTGGCGAAGGGCCCCCCGGTTCCTCATCAAAAGGCTCTCTCCTGTGCACTGCCTCGCCGCGCCGTGGAGCCTCCAACGTCCACGGACTGTGCCGTACTGTTCGGCCCTTTAGTACTAGTAGGCACTGTGCCAAGGTACAGTACCTGTATGCCTTCACCTCACGTACTAATATAGAGAGAGTCCTTCTTGACAGACCTCTGTTTTATAGACCACCTCTGTAGCCCATCAATACCATCGTCCTCTCTTCTAATAAGCCTACATACTACATCGTACTTGATTCGCCAACTACAATCTCTGTACAGTCTGCAATCCACTCCGATGCCAAAAATAAAAACCCCCCCATCTCGATACGTCTACCGGCTGGCCCATACCATTCTCTCTCTCCCACGGCTACCCGCTATCCCGGTTCCGACGTCAGGGCACCGCCCCCCCTCCTAATATTCGCCATGCATGCATGTCTCGAGTCGTGAGCTATAAATAAAAATAATGGGCACACCCGGCAGCATGCCAGTTCTGCCAGTCAGCCATCGCAACCCTGGAATAACTGTCTTGACAGAACCGATGACGATGCTCGTGCATCGATCGGTCAGGGACAAAACGCCGGGTAGCTGAGAACCTGTGCCGGCAATCGCTTTTCTCTTGTCCAGCCTTGATTGCTCGCGCCGTGTCTGATGTGAGCAAAGGTCCATATAAAGGACCTAGAGATAAATTGTCCTCTGGTATTGTTTGTAGTGGACACGCGTGGTCAGATCAGCAACACCAAGCAACCACGCGAGCGCCACCGCCTTCCTCTATACACATCGTGTGCTTGGCTGCCTTGATGAATAGACTGGTAAGAAACGTACTCGTAGTCGTTCTCCCTCTGCTATCGTGTCCTCTGGTGGCATTCGGATGAACAATGTCAAATCACGTCAAGACAGTCGATGAGCCATAGCGCCGGCCCGGCATTCACCCCCGCACATCGCATCATCCCGGCCGCACCGCCGCCCGCAGGCCTCACCGCACCTGCCATTACCCCCCCTCCCCGCCGCTGCCATTCTCACATGAGGCTCCCTCCCTGAAGCCCATTGTAGCACTGCATCAATGGACATCCAATCCATCGCCATCATCGGCGCTGGCCCATCCGGCCTCGCCGCCGCCAAGTAGGCCACACTCTCCAAACCTACACAAAATACACTACTCATTTTCACAACCTCCGGCGTCGTGCTAGATATCTCATCGCCGAGAAAAAATTCACAAACATCGACATCTACGAGCAGCGCGCCGCGACCGGGGGGATATGGAACACCAACACCCTCACCCATGAGCCGGGCTTCACCATCCCCCGCCCCGCTCCCACCGCCGAGCACGAGTATGTCGCCCTGCGGAGCGGCGCCGGCGACGACGACGACGACGACGAAGAGATTCCTTCCCCTTCGTCTCGCGTCGAGCTCGTTTCCCCCGTCTACGACAATCTCGAGACCAACATCCCCCACGACCTCATGCGCTACACCGACCTCGCCTTTCCCCCGGACACCCCGCTCTTCCCCGAGCACCCCGCCGTGCTCGCCTACCTTCGCTGCTACGCCCACGACGTCGAGCACCTCGTCTCCTTCGAGACTCGCGTCCGCTCCGTACGCCGCGTGGTGAGGCCCTCCGACGGAAAGACGATATGGACCGTGGCGGGCGAGCGCCTGAGGCCCACGGAGAGCGACGGCCACGGCGCCGCATCCGCCGCCCGATGGGAGCGCGAGTACGATGCCGTCGTCGTCGCGAGCGGCCACTACAGCGACCCCATGGTGCCGGAGATACCCGGCCTCGCCGCCTTCGACGCCGCGCATCCGGGCGTCATCGTGCACTCCAAGTTCTACCGGCGACCGGGGCACTTCGCCGGCAAGAAGGTGCTCGTCGTCGGCGGCTCCGCCTCGGGCCTCGACATCAGCCACCAGATTTCCGCCACCGCGCAGCTCCCCGTGCTCATCTCCGAGAAGCACGACGCCGCCGCCGCCGCCATCGAGACGCCGCCGCCTCCTCCCGCCACCGCCTGGTCGCGGCACGTCGGCCAGATCACCGAGCTGCTGCCCGGCACGCGGGGCGTGCGGCTCTCCACGGGCCGCGCCGAGCACGACCTCGACGCCATCGTCTTCTGCACCGGCTACCACTACGCGTTCCCCTTCCTCGACGACGGCTCGGTGGACGTCGCCGCGCCGGACGGCGGCCGCGTCGGCAACCTGTGGGAGCACATGCTGTACCGGCCGGACCGCAGCCTCGCGTTCATGGCGCTGCCGAAGCGCATCGTCCCGTTCCCGCTCGCCGAGGCGCAGGCGGCGGTCATCGCGCGCCTGTGGGCCGGGCGCCTGCGGATCGGGGAGGCGTGGCGGCGCCGGCGGGAAGAGGAGGAGGCGGAGGCGGCGCAGGGGCATGTGCTGTCGTACCCGCGGGACCGGGACTACATCAACCGGCTGCGGGGGATGAGCGACGGCGCGGAGAGGAGTCCTGGGCTGGAGAACGATGGAGCGGGCAAGATCCCGCCTTTCTGGGGCGACGAGAAGAGCTGGGTGCGCGCGAATATATTTGCCATCAAGGTGGCGAGTCGGGCGCTGGGCGAGGAGCGTAAGAAGTGCAGGACCTTGAAGGATCTGGGGTTTGATTATGAGAATCGCGAGTTGCCGTAGACGTAAGCACTTTCAACAGAACCACGACGGCAAAGGATAGACGGCGACGTGATGGGAGACATATGGGAAGAGTGTTTTTTTTTTGTATTTAGAGAATAGATCATCTAGAATGGTCGCGTCTGCTTTATGGTATCTTATTTTGTTTACATACTGAGAAAAAGTCAGTACACCGTTGGGAGGGGGAAAACTTCGACAAATCTGCTTACCGCTCAACCGGAGTGAGGCCCAGCAATCTCATGCCGTTGGCCAAGACGACGCGGGCAGATGTGTAAAGGGCCAGGCGCGCCTTCATCACCTCGGCCTCGCTGCCAACGATGCGGAGGTGGCTGTAGCTCGTGCTCAGAACATGTGTCAACTTGAAGAGATAGCTGTGTCTCCTGTTAGTCGGCAGCTCATTCATGGGTCTAGCCCACGGGCAAAAGCGAGGTTCACTTACGTCAGGATGGTGGTGGGTTCTAGAGTCTTCAAGACGTTTTGGACAACGTCGGGCCACTGAGAAATGACGCGGAGCAGGTTTACAGCCATGGGCTCCGTGAGAAGCGTCGTGTCGGCGCTGGCAATGTCCTCGTCGCTGAGGCCAGCCTTGCGCTGGATCGAGCAGAGACGGGCGTGGGCGTATTGGAGATACTGGGACGATGTCAGCATAGGTTCAGATGTGAAAGCGATTGTTAACGTACTGGCCCAGTGTCGCCTTCAAAGCTCGTCATTCGCGAGAGGTCAAATGTGTAGTTGTTGATGCGTTTCCCGCTCATGTCTTGCACCATGACGGACGAGATGCCGAGCTTGTCGGCAATCTGCTCGGGATCCTCGACCTGCGAATACTTGTCCTCGTTTTGCTTCATGACGTCGTGCATATGCTCACCGACATCGCGGAGAATATCATTTAGAAACTTGACCGTTCCTTTGCGGGTGCTCATGCCGAGAACGAGACCGAAATTAACATGCTGGCATTTGTCGGCAATATCGTCGCGGCCCATCATTCGCACGATCTGCATTGATATAAGCAAAGGGAAGACGTCACACATGGAATGAGTACCGGACTGACCTTGAAGAACTGACGGACATGGAGGTCCTGTTCTGAAGCGATGACGTAAATCATCTTGTCGAATTTGTAGCGCTCGTGTCGGTTGATGAGCTCAGAAATATCACGGGTTAGATATCTGTCAGACAAGATCAGCACCGCTGTCCAAACTTGTGTTTGGATTTAGCTTGGCATACAGGGCAGTGCCATCTTTCTTGCGGAGAATGGCCTTTCCAAGCTGTTTTCCTTCCTTTCCAGGGACACTCTTAGTAAAGTCTAAGAGAAGGGCGCCTCGGTCTTCGTGGGCGACACCGATATCCTGGAGCTTGGCGGCAGCAGCTTGCATCTCGTCCTCGGAAACCTTGCTCTCGCCAGAGTACTCGTCGAAGTGAATGTTGAGGCGGGCGTACGTCTCCTTGTATCGCTCAATACTGTAGTCGCGAAATCTTTTCCACAGAGCGATGGCCTGCTCGTCACCCTCGGTCATCCGCTTGAAATAGCTGCGAGCTCTCTCGTCGACACCCTCGTCGAGTATTTTTTGCGCCTCAGCCTCCTTGCCTTCAGACTTGAGCTTCTCGGCCTGCTGCTTCTCCTGGGTGACTTCCAGGCTGATTTTGACGTAGACGGTAAATAGATGGTTGATGGGGTCTTTGACAAGCTCCTCCTCGCTGCCATACTTCTCGAAGCCCAGTGCCAGGATACCGTACTGCTTTCCCCAGTCACCAAGATAGTTTACGGTATTGACGTCCCAACCGGCACTTTTGTATAGATTCGCAAGAAATCCACCAATGATGGTACTTCGGAGATGCCCGGCATGGAACGGCTTGGCGATATTAGGACTCGAGAACTCGATGACAATCTTTTGTCTGCCTTTAGAAGGGTCGTTCTGGTCGCGGAGACCGTTGGCAGGATTGGAACCGAAATCTTTCTTGTGCGAGAGCGCCATGGGAATAACAGTCTTTGCGAGGGGGGCGGCCTTGAAGAAGAAGGAAATAAATGCGCCATTGTGGACGGGCTTTTCGACGAGGGGGGACTCGGGCCACTATACGAAGAGAATTGGTCAGTTCAAACTGCTTGGGAACGGGGACGCAGCAAGACTTGCCTTCTCGACCCATTGCTTGCCAAGGTCGTCAGGCTTTCCTTTGATGCGAAGCGCAGGGATGGCAAGCATCAGATCGCCCTTGTCAAGGGTGGCAGTCCATTGCAGGACCGGGTAGATGACGCTCTTGTCGGCACCAGTAATGTCGCTCAAGATGGAAGTGATGTGGGCGCGATAGATATCGACAGGGTTGATGTCAGGAAAGCAGTTTGGCAGCTTGTCAATCAGCGGCAAGTGCTGGAACTGTCTGGCCAAGTTGTCAAACGACGCGTCGGCAGCCATGGTCAGGGCTAATCGTGACGGTGCCGGTGGTCTTGTATGTAGGAGGCTTTGGCGGGGTCGAAGTGGCAGAATTCGCGGAGCTGCGAAGATGAAGCGCGACGAAAATGTAGCAACCGGTGCTAGACGAAGTGAAGAAGAGTAGAGTAGGGATGGAAGCTTAGGAGTTCTCATGAACTCGGAGCGAGGGGTCGTAGCGGAGGGCTGGTGGGAAGAGGCTGCGACAAGAGGCAAAGAGAAGACGATGTCGCAGTGCTTGGCGGGACGTTGGTATTTTTTTTTTTTTTCTGCCTCCAGACTTCTACTATCTCCATCGCCCGCTATTAGTGGTTGCAGCAGAGCGGCCGAGCAAGTGGTGAGTCAGTGCCGGCACTGAATCGGCAAGTACTCGTTACGGGCACTTTCTCACAAATGTAGATGTACATACACAGTGGCATTTTGTACTAAGGTACAAGCGCCCTAGGTTAGTCCGATACTACCTACAGCCAGTACCTAGTACCTCCTACTGTACACCTACTGTAGTAACCTATTCTCCCTACTACAGGGCAGTATTGCAGAACGACAAGGTTGGACATGGTCGCAAACGGTCAAGAAATTACAGTAGAGCGTTATTGAGCCATAGAAGCGACGCGACAAGAAACAAACCGGGGTGCTGAGAGCCGCAATTTCCGTCGAGCAAGGCAAGTCCTTGAGCTTTCGCCAGCATGGGCATCGATACAGGCGACCAGACCAAAGTGCCAAAAAGCCAGTCATCAGCGTCTTCCAACTGGGAACGTCTTATTGTGCAGTAGCAAAGTACTACTAGTAGCTGTGGTGGTACTTATACAGGTCGATTGATGGTCAGCCTTTTTCTCATCCCCACTTTGTGTGCCAAGGCGGTACAAGGCACATGTATTCTTGAGCCGTGCGCATTAGATCAGATACCAAGCACACCCCATAGCTAACGTCTACGTCGTATAGAAAATGTAAAATCATAGTTGCTCACTTAATCTAGTAAGATACCATAAGTAAGACGTATTTACAATATCTACAAAGATACTCAAGATGCCTCTAACCTTAACCTAAACCCATCGATATACATAGTATAAATCTAACAATTATAATTAGCTAAGTAGATTTAGATTACACATTATAGTAGCTATAGTAGGTATACTTATCGCGCTTTCTAGTTATCCTTAATAAGCTATATAAAGCTAGAAATAGTTTCCCTTTTTATATATAAATTTAAGGCCTTTATTATAATATATCTAGCCTTTAATAAAGGCTAGATTTTATCTAAGAAGATAAAGTTATTATTACCTAGATATATAGCTTTTTTAGGTAGTAAATAACACCTATCTTTTAGTAGCCTATAGGTATCCTATAAGGCGCTTAGCTATAGGCTTCTTAAGCGTTAATTAATAAGTAATATGCTTCTACTATAACACACCCTCTATTTAGTCGTATAAGTAAAGCTTTTTATAAGTAAATATATTATACCTTAAGGCGTATATAAGAGCTTTATTAGTATAGGGCACTACTTAAAGCCTTTTTCTATAGAGTAATTATAAGTGTGCTTTTTATTAGTGCCTTTATTAACTATCTTTTTATTTATATAACTGCCTAGCTTTCTTTTACTTTACTTCTCTTTTATAAATTATTTTTCTTTTATTTATCTATTAATTAAAGAGTAAAAAAAAAGTAAGATTACTATAATATAGTATCCTAGATATTTAATTAGAGGGCAGCCTTAGTATTTTTTACTTTTCTTCTCTAGCTACTATTTATTAAATTATTTACTATACCTAACTCTAATTATAGCTATAATAGCGCTTTATAAAAGCATAAGTATAATAAGATCTTATATAGCTCTAGTGGTTTTATAGTAATAAACACTCTAAAGATTTTAGGGTAAAGAATCTAACTAGAGTTTTTTTTAGTAGCATTAGATACTTTAGAAGAGCTAGATAATATTATCTATATAGATAGTTAGTTTACTATTATTTATAGTATACTAGAAGCTAAGAACGCTTTAAGCCTCCTAGTTCTAATTACGCTCTTTCTAAATACTAAGCTTTTCTCTTTAGATTCCCTAGCTTAGAGCGCTTCTCTAACTATATAATTTCCTTCTCCTAGCTCCTAGTATAAATCACTACTATTAGTATAGCCTTTCCTATCTTCCTCTAGTAATTTATAAGCTATTCTTACTTTACTAGACCTTAGCTTACTCTCTAATATACTATAGATTAAGTAAGCCCTTATTATACCTATAATGCCCCTAGGCGCTTTAGAGCGTAGTGCTAGAAGTAGGATACGCCTCCTAGAGATTAATAGCCTTATAGTCGCTTCTTACTAGCTCTAATAAAGCGTAAACGTTCTAGATCCTAGTAATAAGCCTTTAGAGACTATAGAGAGAGCCTTAATATAAGAGAACACTTTTTAGTGCGTAGAGTAGAGTATTACCTTATAAGAGAAGCCTAAATTAATTAATAATACTCCTTAGAAGTCTATATATATTAAGTTAACCTAGAGTAGGCCTAGAGATAATTCTAATGCTCTAATAACTCCTAATAACTATTAATACTTATTAAATAGTATAACTATAAGTACTTCTATCTATTCTCTTTTTATCTCTCTAAAGCTAAGCATTATTTTAATTATTTTATAGCTAAAAAGTAAACTAGCTTAAAGGGAATATAATAAGATCTCTTATAATCTTTATGTCTATACTATAGTGTCTAGTAAGCGATCTAGAGTGTGTTTTAAAGCTATATATCTAAGAAAGTAAAGTAAGAAATACTACTACTATACTTTATATAACTATTCTATAGTCTACTATAAGTAATCTTACTTTAGTTTTACTCCTAGATTATTTAGAAAAATCTTTACTAATTATTTACTAGAATAAAGTAAATAGTACTATATACACTATATCTAACCTAAGAAATTAAGGATAAAAACTCTACTAGAATTATAAGACTCTTTACCTATATTAATAGACCTAGCTAATACGCTTTAAATAGACTATTAGTCCTTTAAGAGTCGCTTTATAGGTAATATTAGAAATACTTAAGGAGGAGGACTATGTTTTTAGCGCTAATGCCTAGGAGCTAAGCAAAGATCGCTCTATAAAGAAGAAGAGGCTTAAGAGCCTTTAGGGCTATATTATTAATAAGTTCTTATAGTAATTACTAGTAACTTTAGTATGCTATTTATAAAGAATTATCCTATAGCTCCTTATTAATAGATTATTACTTTTTTTATTTTAAAATAGGATAAATAAATATATTTTCTTACCTCTTTTTATAGTGTTTTCTAGCTCTATATTATTAATTCCTAGGCTTTTCTATCTCCTTAATAAAGATAGGGCTAGACGCTTAATGCTTTTTATAAAGCGTTTAGGCGCTTATTATTAACTAGAGTAAAGCTTTCTACTTTCTCTAGGAGTTAGACTTATCTTAAACTAGACTTACTTATTACTAAGTGTTATTTCTCTTTATGTCTATAGAATATAAGCCTAAAATCCCCCTAAAATATATAAAGGATTAGTAGGATAAGCTTTTAGTAAGTCTATCTACTAGTATATCTTTACTAAGCATAAATATAAGCTTAAATTGCCTAGTATTATACTCCTACTTAAGCTATATATTATAAATATCTATATAGTATAGCTTAGTTAAAATACACTCTCCTATTATAACTACTATATATATTATTTACTTATTATTATAGAAGATTTTATAAGGTAAATTAAGCTTTATTCTAATATAGTTAAGTAGCTAGTATAGCGCTACTACTTCCTTTACTATGCTTCCTAAGCTTAGTAATTTAGCCTTAGTAATAAAGGTAGTAACTATATCTTATTTTAAAGCCTTCTAAATAATAGGACCTCTATATAGGAATATAATTTAGCCTTATAAGGACTTCCTTATATCTTTATTATTAGTAAATAAGGCGTTACTTATAATTTATAGTATAGAAGCGCCTTTATGCCTTCTATAGCATAGGTAAAGCTTCCTAGTTATATAGAGATATTTAATTATATAGTAAGTAGTATTCTAATATGCTTTAGATAGATTTATACTAAAATAAGATAAGAATAATATAGTATAAGTAACGTTAGGATAAACTATTATAGCTATATATAAAATTAAACTAATTAACTCTTAATAGCTATATATTTTAGCTTTAGTCGCCTAGTCTTTATGCTTAGTTAGCTTTCTAAAAAGGAGAAGAGTATAATATATATATTTATTATGCTTAAGCCTAAACTTAGTAGCTATCTTATTAATATATTCTTTATAGCTTAGATATAATATACGCTTTACTCTATCCTAAAGAATATATATTCTAAGGAACCACTTAGTATTATCTTAGTAGTGTATTTTATATACTTAGGATAGCCTTTCTATTATAGATAATATATCTATTTTCTAATCTTATTTACTTAGAATTAAGATATTATTAATAAAAAATATTAAAAAGATCTTTTAATCTTTTAAATAGAATAAGTAAAGCTCTTCTATATATTAATTAAGCCTATATCTAAATAAAGTCGCTATAAGTTCTCTTAACTAAAGATAGGGAGAGTCCCTTAGACTATATAGCGCTTTTTCTAGTAAGAGTATACTCCCCTAAGCATTAAAACCCTCTAGAGGCTTATAGTAGATAGCTAAGGAATACTCTTTATGCTTTATATTTAGGAAGGCGTTCTTAATATTATATTATTAAATATTAAGATTAAAACATACTACTATAGCTATTATAATTCTAAAGGCTCTTAATATAAGTATAGTAGTATATATTATTTTACTCTCTTCTATAACTTAGAGGTCGCCTCTTATATAAATCCTTACTTTATATCTAAGGAGATATCCTTAAGGATTAAATTTATAGGTAAATACCTATTTAAGAGGTATTATGCTACCCTATACTTTTATATATAGTATATACTTCTATATATACTTTTTATCTAGCGCTTATAGCTTAGAAAGCGCCGCTTCTTTAAAGAGGTCTTAAAGAGAGTGCTTCTATATTTATCTCTAATTTAAAGGCGCTTTTAATAGCTAGTCCCTATAATAAGATCTAGTGCGCTTTACTTTATTAGAGCGTATAGTATTTACTATTATAGTAAAGAGTGTTTAGACGCTCTTAATGCTTACTCTATTACCCTTAAGGAGCGTAAATAGCTCCTAGAAAGGACTATCTATTTATAGGTTTTTTATTACTATAAATATATCCTTTATCTAGTCTTAGACTAGGCCCTTCTCTCTTCTCTCCTATATTTAAGCGCTTATTTACTATTTTAGCATAGAAGGAGAGCTTAGTTTAGGCTCTAGTAAGTCTAGAAGTGTATTAAGGGAGCTAGGCTATTTATTATTCTAGGTAGCTAGTCTAGAGCGTCTTTTACCTTTAAGCTTACCCTATAGTTCTAATATAGGAGATAGTGGTTCCTAAGCGTCTTTACTATCCCTACTAGGCTTTTAAGTGCTAAATGATCTATTACTTAGTTCTATAAGTAATAATTCCCTATAAGGACCTTCTAGAGTTATTAGCCTTATTAGATCGTATAGGTCCTTCTCTTAAAGGGCTTCTAACGCTTTAGAAGCTATGCTAGTAAGCTCTTTCTCTTAGGCTGCTTCTTCTACCTATATAATCTTAAGGTCGCCTTATTCTCTTTCTACTAAGAGCTATTTAAATAATTTATTAGCTTTATTTATTAGGAGCGCTTCTTTACTTTCTAACTAAGGTTAAAAGAAGACCTTTTTATTAAAAGTAATATTCCTAGTAGTAATTATATATTATAAGTAAGGTATCTATATATAGTATATATTAGCTACTATATAACTAATAAGATACCTTATATAACCTCTAGGAATAACCTTAAAATTATAGTTATTAATTTACTTCTCTCTCTTTCTTATAAGTAGGTATGCTCTATAGCTATATATATATAAAGCGCACTAATTAGGCTTTATTATAATTAAAAACGCTAGCTTATATATCTTAGGTAGTAAATTCTCTTATATCTAATTTATAAAGACCTTAATAGGCGCTTTCTAATTATACTTCTTACTTAGACTAATATGTATTAGGTAGGTAGCTATAATTATACTTTCTAGCTATAGCCTAGTTAGGAGATTCGCACTATAGAGTATCTTAATAGAGCGTGTTATTATCTTTTTATTAGTACGTTCTATGCTTCTAACTAGCTCTTTTATATATAGGGGTAGTAATTTAAGCTAGATTCCTTTATTTCTTACCTAGCTTTAGTATCTAGTAGGTAAAGCTTATTATATTATAAAAGGCTTATTATCTTACCTTATTATCCTAATTCTAAGTCTATAGTAGTTTTTCGCCTATATATAAAAAGCATAAATAGTATTAAATATAGGCTTATAAGCTTTACTAGCTAAAGGATAAGTATATATATATCCTAAGTACTTATTCTTAATTATTATAAGCTAATTTATTCTATTATAGCTATATAGATAATCCTATAAGTCCTAGCTTATTTTATCTAAGGGTCTTACTACTCTTATATAAGGAGAGCAATATAATATAACCTACTAAGCGTATATTAATATATAGGATTTATAGTCTATATACTTTATTCCTTTAACCTTAGCTTTTAATATATTATTACTAAGCTTTTTAATAGCTTTAGGACTAAGATACCCTAAGCGTAGGTGCTATAATTGCTAATTCCTAGTTAAGGTTAGGAGTGCTATTTTTAAGCGTTATATGCTTTCCTTAGCACCCTTTAGGGACATAAGTACTACTTACTTAGGGTGTCTCTATAGTTACTATATATATTAGTATTTAAAGAAGGTTAGGTTATTAGTATAGATTAAGGGTTAGATAATAATGCTTTAGTTTACTTCTTTAGTGTATAAAGTGTAATCTTTACTATATAGCTAAATATCTAACTAAGCTAATTTAGCTTTAGAGAGGATGTTTAGTAGTAGTTCTAGAATAAAATAGACGTTATAGAGCATAAGGTTTTTTAGCTTTTTATTAAGTATAAGAGCCTTTATAAAGGTATATATTCTTACGCTTTATAGGTATAGGAGCTATCTACTAGTGTATAGTACTATTTAGTTTATAATAGGTTTTACGCTTTATTTATCTAGGAGCGATAAGTTATTTATATAGTAGTATAATCTATAGTTATTAAGTAATATAGAGTAATAAAGGTAGTGCCTTTACTTTACTATACTTATAGTAATAATAGCTTCTCTAATTATTTTACTAGGCGTTTTATAGTCTTTAGTAATTTTAGGTCTAAATACTACTATATAGATATTTAAGTCCTCTACGCTTTACTTTATAATACTATAAGCGTCTATCTAGTTAAGTCTTTTATAAAGTGACTTTTAGTGTTTCTTTTCCTAATAAGAGCGTATTTCTATTTTCCTTTCCTCTATTAGAGGATAACCCTTAGCTATTAGTTTTCTAAGTACTACTTCCTTAAGAGTTTTATAGTCTTTTAACTACTAAGGGTGCTTACTAGATTCCTAGTATAGGTATATATAACTATCTTTATTCTCCTTCTTCTTTAAGCGTTTTACGCTTAAGGTCTAGTTAGTTAAGCGTTTTATACTAAGAGACTTATCTATTATAGTATAAATATACTCTTCTTTTTATTTTAAAAAAAGAAGGAGAGCTATATTTAAAGATAATTTATATTAAGGTAAGGAAAGCTTAGGCTATTTTCCTCTAGCTAGATAATTATTTATATTAAGTAGCTAGGTACTTACCTACTTAGGGTAGAATTTTACTTTAACTGCCTTAAGGAAACGCATAGTTATAATAACACCCTCTACTTTAGGGGCGTTAAGCATTATTACTCTATTATAGGCTTTCTCCTATTATTAGAGCTATATGTCTATACTAATATTACTATATTTTATGTCTTTAAGTGCTTAGAGGTAGCGTTAGATGCGTCTACTTAAGTATATATAGCGTTAGGTGCTACTAGGTCTCTAAGCTTTCTAATAAGCTACTTAACTATATAATTATTAAAGAGCTCTTATCTAGTATAAGCTAAAAGTGCTAAATTAATAGATACTATAATTAGTTTAATAATTTTTTTAAAAAACACTTTTCTTTCCTTATAGTAAGATAGATTATAGTTATATATATACTATATATATCCTTTAGCTAGCTTTACCCTTTAAAAAGCTTATTCTATATTAATTACTACTTATTAATATATAAAAGATACTAATAAAGCTTCTAAAGATTTAATAGGTATAGCTAATCTTAGTAGTTAATCCTTATTAACTAGTATCTCTAGCTTAGTATTATTATCCTCTTAAGTGTCTTTATACTTAGGGTTAACTAGAGGCTAGATACTAACTATATAGGATCTAGCTTCTAAAGCTTAAATCTAGTTAAACTAGCTTTAAGGATTATACTCTTTAAGGAAAGGTATTCCTATTATAGATTTCTTAGCTTTAGGCGCTATAGTTATATAAGAGATAAAAAAGATAAAGTAATAATATACTTTATAATTATATAAGAAGTTATAAGTAAATATAGTAAAGCCTCCTAGGCTTATAACTCTAATAATTATAATTAGCTAAGTAGATTTAGATTATATATTATAGTAGCTATAGTAGGTATACTTATTATGCTTTCTAGTTATCCTTAATAAACTATATAAAGCTAGAAATAGTTTTTTTTTTATATATAAATTTAAGGCCTTTATTATAATATATCTAGCCTTTAATAAAGGCTAGATTTTATCTAAGAAGATAAAGTCATCGTCACCTAGATATATAGCCTTTTTAGGTGGCGAATAACGCCTATCTTTTAGTGGCCTATAGGTGTCCTATAGGGCGCTTAGCTATAGGCTTCCTAAGCGTCAATTGATGAGTAATACGCTTCCGCCGTGACAATAAACGTGTTAGTGGGGCCAGCCACCCTCCGAAAGCCGCCGTAATCAAGATCCAACTCAGGGCGCCTATGTAAGGCCCCCCCCCCTTAATATCGGCTTGCCGCGCGGCGCGCTCAACTCACCTGTCACTGTTCCCCCAAATTCAATCAACTCATGGCTAGACTTTGAAAATTCACCGACTCATCGATCTCGAGCCATTCCCTCGTTCAATACCGGCTGGGAGAATATCAGAAATGACTTCTGCCAGTGAGGTCCTACCGCCGCCGCCATCGTTTCTGTCGTATCCCAAACCACAGAAGATCACCTCGCCAAAGTATGAGCCGCGCAAAGATGCCAACCCCGTCCTCTCCGGACAGCTACTAGTTATTGCCGCGAAACTGTAGGTTGACCCCGACACACGCTGCACTACATACGCATCTGCTTCCCGGTTGGCTTACCGTTTCATACCATCGCGCGCCCCGTAAACAGGTTGACAAAATCTTCCTTCTTGGCCAAAATATTCTACAAAAATGCTGGCCTGGACAAGACCAGAGATCAGTCGTTCCTATATGACGTGCCTGATACCCATCTCGTCAGTGACCTCTTGCTTTAATTCGACGTCGCACTGGCTCACCTACAACTACCAACAGCCGCTTGTAATACCGTTGGGAAACAATGGCCCCATGGTTGAGCTGACCGAGGCTCACCTGCGTCCCCCCAACCGGGGTCAAGCCCATCACTACACCGCCGCAGACTTCCACAGCATGTACCGTCAAGGGCAAGTGACCCCTCTTCAAGTGACCGAGACTCTGCTCTCCCTCACGAGCAAGTACTCTAAAGAGTCCACCATCTATCAAGACGCCTGGGCCGACTCTCATGGCGCTGACCACTTGGCCATCGAAGCGGCCAAGGCATCTACGGAACGTTATGCCGCCGGAAATCCCCTCAGTGTTCTCGACGGGGTGCCCATCGGTATCAAAGATGACATCGATGTGCAAGGCTACATCAGCCACGACGGAATGGCCTACAAGGAAAACGTCCCCCTCTTCAGGCCTGCTGCAGACACGGCATGGCCAGTCAAGGCACTCCAGGCTGCGGGCGCGATTGTCATTGGAAAGTCCAGAATGCATGAGTTGGGATCTGGTAAGCTTTGCCCTGCGTATCTTACTCTGCGCATCTGCTAACAACAGACTGCAGACACTAATGGACTGAATGTGAGTGCGGTAGCAACCCGCCAAAGGAGTAGTGTACTGACGACAACCCGATAGCCTCATCAGGGAACGCCAACCAATCACTTCAACAACCGCTATTACACCGGCGGCTCCTCATCTGGCGGCGGCTCGGCCCTCGGCGCAGGCGTCGTGCCCATCGCCATCGGCACCGACGCCGGCGGGAGCGTCCGTTTCCCCGCCCTCTTCAACGGCGTGTACGGCCTCAAGCCCACGCACCACCGGACCTGCGAGATGGACAGCACCACCTGCGTCACGGGGCCCATGGCCGCCAACGTGGCCGACCTTGTGATTGCCTACCGCGTCATGTCGCAGCCGGACCCGCGCGCCACCATCCAGAGCCGATTCGCCGTCTCCCAGCCCCCTGCGCCCGGCAGCAAGCGGTATCTCGGCATTGACCGCGCCTGGTGGTCGGCCGCGGACCCGCTAATCCGGGGCGTCTGCGACCGCGCCGTCGAGCACTTCCAGCGGCGGGGCTACCAGGTCGTCGACGTCGCGGTGCCCTACATCGACGAGGCGCAGACGGCGCACGGCGGCATCACCCTCGCGGAGATGACCGAGGCGGCGCGCTGCCGCGGCTCCCCCGCCGTCCCCTGGACGTGCCTCATCGGGCCCGTCAACCGCCTCGTGCTGGCCCTCGGCCTGCACGTCACCGCCGCCGACATGTTCAAGTACAACGCCGCCCGCACCCTCGTCATGCGCCACCTCGCCTGGCTCTTCCAAACCTACCCGGGCCTGCTCGTCCTGACCCCCACCGCGCCCATCCTCGGGTGGGAGCGCCGCCCGGCCTACGAGCGCCACGGCGTGAGCGACGGCGACCAGACCTTCCGCAGCATGCTCTACGTCTTCCTCGCCAACCTGGCCGGCCTGCCCGCCGTCACCGCCCCCGTCGGCTACGTCGACCCGGGCAAGGCACGGGGCCAGGTCTGCGTCGGCCTCATGGCCACGGGCGAGTGGGGCGCCGAGGAGACGCTGCTCAGCTGGGCGGCCGACGCGGAGACGTATCTGCACGAGGTGTACCCGGGCGGCCGTGTCCGGCCTGAGGCGTGGGTCGATGTGCTCGACTTGACCGCAAAGCGGGCCAAAAAATGAGCCAGAGCAACCGCGGGATGAGGCAGTGTGCTTCATGCCTATATCAGAGCGCGAACTGTATGTATCCGTGAAGGGCTGCGCAAAAAAACAACCACTGCCTATCCGCAATCTCCTTTTTCATAGCGTTCTGTACGACAAGTTTTTGGAATCCTGGCTAAAATTGGATATAATTTTTAATTCATAACATCATTACTTGTTAGTCTATTTCATAAACTTGGAGGCCATGTTGGCCAGCCCGCCGAGGCCGCCACCGCTCTGCTGCATCTGGTTCTTGAAGTAGAGCTTCATGGCCACCTCGCCGGCCTTTTGGATGACGGACTGCTTGTCGGCGCCGTTGGCAACGGTACCCTCGGAAGCCTTGGAGTCAAAGAGCTGCAGAAGTGTTGCGGTTAGCTTTACGGGTTTTTGGGGGTGATGGAAAACGCGAGCCGACAAACAGCTATTAATCGAGCGTGGTAGTTGGCATCCGTCTTCATACCTTGCTGGCTTCGCCCAGTGCGAGGCTGACGAGATCGTTCTTGCCGCCTCCGCTCTCCTGCTGACCGCCCGAGGTGAACTTTTTGAAGGCCTGCATGGCGGCAGCGGTGCCCATGGCGTTGGCGCTGGTGTTTTCGTCGCCCTTGTTGTAGACTTGGTCGTGGTGCTCGGCAACCTCTGCGGGAGGGGGTGGGGGCGATTAGTCTTGGGGGAAGCTGGGACGGTAATTCGCTGGGGAGTACGCACTCTGCTCGTCTACATCTTCCTTCTTGATCTCGTGCTCATTGTTATTGAGGGAGCTGAGGATGCTGGAAAAGATGTCGTTGTTGCCGCCGGACTGGCCAGGATTATTGTTGTTGTTCGAGCCGCTGTTGTTATTATTGTTGCTATTGTTGCCCTCGTTACCATCTGTAAAGAACAATCGTTAGTCATCGACGAGACCGTACAGTTGTTTACACTCGGAAAGTAAAAATGGATCTGGGGGGGAATTTGGATTTGTGGCTGGGTGACTCGGACGGCACGGTAAGCTCGCAGAGCAGCTGGCCGCTGTCCGCGAATCAAAGTGACGTCGGAGGAGAGATCTTTATGTGAAGGCTCATGATGGTGGTTTGTTTCGCTTACGCTTAGAGAGCATCTCCTTGCCTGCATTGATGAGGGAATCCATTATAGCTCGTTCTTATATGCTGTGTTGTGGGAGAGTTGACATTGAAGGGGGGGAGGAGTTAGGTTGAACGTGCGAGATGTCGACGAGTTGGATAAGATTGGAGACGGCTTATAGGTAGATAGGATGGGAGGGGTAGCTGTGACGCTTGTCTGTACCTGACGGTCCGGATGGAAGCAAAAGCCGCCTACAACCTCCCACATGGTACCCGGTTACTGTACGGAGCGGCACAGGCCACAGAACAATGCCACTTGTAGCGTTGCCCGTACAGTTAGTGGTCTTTGCCAATGGTGTTGGCGGTACTGTGTGGGCATGAGGCCTTCCCTGTACTGCTGAAAAACACGGGCCTCCCTCCGAACCCCCCATCTTGGCTGGGCCTGCGGCGGTGCCAACGCGCGATGGCGGGGCTTCTGGCGGGGTTGATCGTGCCTCGCGCCGCCCGGTCCAGCTGCCTCGCTGTTCTCTGCCAGCTGCAAAGCCAATCATGCGGTCCTGCCAAGCCCGGCGAAAGTTGCAGCACTGTGCGATTATCATCGTCAGTACTGTACATCTTCAGAGTTACATGGGTGGGCATCGGCAACGAGGGTGTATGTAGATTTTGTTTTGTGAGGAGGTCTAAGTGAAGGCAGGCTCGCCAAGGCACGACGCAGCAATTCGCTACATACCCTGGACGAGTCTGATACAATGGAGAAACTACAAATAGAACTTACTCAAAGTATTTGACTCAAGACAAATCGCCCCCAGTATGAGTAGTCCTGCAAAGTCACAAGTTCCTGTTTCCTATGCGCAAGATCGACCTAGTACTGACAGAGTATGATGAGCCAGAACTTACCAGATGCCATGAAGGCGTGCCAGATCACCACATCAATCCCATGAACAATGAAAGCGGCGAATCAAGCAATGCATCGACACAGTCAAGGCATAAACAGAGACTGCAATAAAGGCTCGCTGTCCAGCCCATCTCCATCGCTCGGCTCCGAATTTAGCCTCCGTTTTAGAGCTTATGCTTAAACTCTCCACAATGAAAACCACAGCCGCAAACGCCGGCTCGCGACTCGATGTCATCATCGGATTCTAATCCTTCGATTCACGCACGATAATACCGTAGCCATTTTCCACAGCAGATTCCCATGTCTCCAGAGGCTGAAAAGGAAAGGGTGGCAAGAAGACGTAGGGACAAGGCTCAGTTGTCTTGCAATTTATGTCGCAAACGAAAGCACGTTCTACACTACCTGACTTTGCAGCAACAACTATCTGCTACACTCGCTAACATGTCCTCGCACCAGATTAAGATGCAATCGCGTGCAGCCCTGTTGGAATTGCTCTTCGCGTGGTCTCTCCGCCTCGTGTACATTCCCGGATAACAGCCATGCACCGGCAACCCCGGCATCTGTACCATCGTCAACAGACTTCCAAGCCCGCATAGATCATCTCGAGGGCCTTGTCCTCCAGCTTCTTCAACAGGCGCCCACCCAGAGCTCGTCTCCTCAATTATGCGCCAAGTGCTCGGAACCAGTGGCCAAGAACAGTGATCATTCCGCATCTCATCAGACGCCTTCTCACAGCGAGGCTGTCGTTCCGGGAACAGCTACCTCTGCCACCCCAACTTCGGCGCCTTCGTCATCAGCTGCTTCGCTCGAGATTGACGTGGGAAAATTGCAAATCGGTTGTGCCAAAAGTGCCTATGTCAGCAGTCCTCATTGGAGCGCCGTTCTGAACGGTCTCTCAGAACTCAAGACTCTGTGGCAGTCACCGGAGGATAACGACAGTGATGACTTCTTTCCTGGTGACCAAAGCGACAATCAGTACTACTGGGATGGTTTCGACCATAATAGAACCTCGCTGGCGCACTCTCGGGATTATGTGTCGTCTGGAGGACGACGACGTTTCCAGCTTCTCTTCGGCAGTCACGAGCCTCAAACACTGCGCGACATTCTCCAGGTAATGCCGCCTCGACACCGCGCCGATCACCTGGTGCGACTCTACTTGGATAATATGATGTTGCCACGTATGACGTCTCTCTTCAGTCTATTATAATATCATTGGGCTCATATAATCTTAGTGTTTGTTGTACATCCCGGTAGCTTCCTCGCACAAGTAAGTCACGCTGCCGATAGTTCCCCTTGTCATCATATGTACTTATCAGACATAAACCTCTACAGTACGAAAAGTTCTGGAACTCACCTTATGAAACCCCCGTCCTTTGGATTGCTCTACTCTTCGCTTTTATGAGCATTGCTTCCCAGACCGAGGCTGCTTGGATACACGCAACTGCGCAGCCTCTCTCGGCTGCCTTCCCACCACAGTCGCCCCCATACCTTGACCAAGTCGCCGCGTGCCTCATTCTCGGTGAGTACTCTAAAGGCGGGCCGCATGCCCTCGAAGCCTTATTGCACTACCAATTTCTCGAGGTTGTCAGTTCTGTCGACCTTCATGCCGATGCTTGGCTGCTCTCCGGTGTCACCACGCGTCTCGCCTACCGCATGGGCTATCACCGCGATCCGTCGCACTTTGCCATCAGCGCCTTCCAAGCTGAGATGCGCCGCCGCATATGGATCGCCGTACACGCCATGGACACCATGCTTTCTGGCCAAATGGGACTTCCGCGCCTCATCAAGGGCGACTCGTGGGACACCCGACCCCCGCGCAACCTGCTCGACACAGACTTCGCCGCCGACTGCGCAGAGCTTCCCCTCGAGCGGCCGCACACGCAGCTCACTCCTACACTGCACCTCATCACCAAGCACCGCTTATTTACCGTCATTGGCACCATTGCCGACATGAACATGAGCGTGGCAGACGGCCACAAAACACCTCTGCTCGAGCGCGAAAGGGAAATGACGGCGCTGATTCAGCGCACTTACGACGAGATCCCCGGAGCGTGCCAATTCATCAACGCGCGCGCGTGCATCGCAGACACGCCCGCCGACGCCATCCACCGTCTCGGTGCCAGCGCGCTGCTGCAAAAGGGCATCATCGCGATCCACTGGCGCCGCCTCATGGCCCGGGACGCGCACGACGAGCACGCCCAGCTGCAGCGACACGTGCGCGGCGACGCCGACCCCGCCGCGATCGCGGACCGGCAGCACGTCGGGCGTTCGTACGCGCTGTGCATCGATGCCGCGCTTCACGTGCTGGGCCTGCAGGCGCTCGTCGAGGCCGAGTCGACGCCCGGCGGCGCGCTGTTCCCGCAGCGCATCCAGGCGTCGTCCGTCATCCGGCACGAGTTTCTCATGAGCACCGTCGTGCTCTGCCGGCACATGCATCGCGTCGCTGCGGGTCCGGACGGCTCGCCGCTCCTCCGCATGGTGCTGGACAACCCGGTCGACTGCGGTCAGGCTCGCGACGGCGACAGCGGCCAGATGACGGTGGCGCTGCCGGAGCCGCACGTCGTCGAGGCGGCGCTGCAGCGCTCACACGTAATCTGGCAGCGCAGTGGCGCCGTCTCGTCGGAGGCGCGCCGCATATCCTGCATTCTCGATGCACTCTTTCTCAGGGTACAGAAGCAGCAACAGCGGGGCAGTGGCGATGGTCCCGACTTCGCAGATTACGACTCGCTCGGTCCGGCCGATGCGTCCTCATCGTTTTTTTCAGGTATCGATCCGGAGCTCGCATTGCTCGACGAGTTTGGACTGCTGCAGCACCTCCAGGACCTGGGCAACTACCGCTGACAGATACAAGTATTGATCTGCATACTTATCGTACATCCCTTTGCAGATCCATCATCCCATGCATGACGTGGTCATTTCACTGAGACATTCGCCTTCCGGAACATGATTGTAAAAGTTATTAAATGTTTTAGCATTTTTTTTTTCGTTCTTTTTCCTGTTTCCCTTTTTTTTTTCGTCATCCTCTCCTTCGATGCAATGTGGTGCACCCCCCACAACAATGTCATGTACGCTGCTGCTACTGCCGCCTGCCTCCCTTCATCGTGTCTCCAATTCCAGCATTAAAAAAACGCATGATCAAAACCTGGGGCCGGAATTCGTGTACATCGGCTAAAATATTGCAAACCTGTATCCCATCACTACCGTGGTATAATGTAGTGTACCCAAAAATCAATAAACGCAAAGACAAGGAGAAAGAATAACCCCCTTAAAGAAAAAAACACCATTTCGCAAAACTCATTGGCCAAAGCCGAGATCCCTGTCGCTTGTACAATGGTTTATCTGCACTCCGTAGGAAAATAAAAAAGATGAATCCGTTTTCAATCGTCACGCTCATTGCGACCATCTCGAGGGACAGCCGGTCGTAGTCGTAGAATAGGTCATGAATCGAGGCAGCAGGATTTCGATCAGCTGCCTGTGCCAAAATCTGTCAGTGGTGTTTGATTTAGCCTGTTTCTCTTCTTCTCCTTCTTGGCCCAGCGCAAGCCGCAAGCATTGCAGAGCGTCTTGGGCCCTTTTGGTCCCTTGCGCCATTCCGGAGAATCGAGTGTGCCTGCAAGTTGGTCCGGGATTAGTCTCTGTGTAGACGCGATACCTCTTTGCCAGCTCGAGATCGTAAAAATGCATGGAAACACGCATCAGCTTACCGCAATCCGTACAGACATATTCCTCTGATACTTTCATCTTCTTCTTTTTCTCGCCAAGTCGGCCATCTCGGTCTTTTGGCATGGTGATTCCGATGTCGCCCTTGATCAGCGCAGGGCTCGTGTTTCCCGTTGTGATGCCCCGACTGCGCTCGCCCTCGATATAACGCAGCCCTGTAAGCATTTCAATTGTTTCGGCATGAGTCGCGCCCTCGTATCGAGCCATCTTATCTCGTAACGAGTCTCGCCGCGCTCCAGCAGTAGAGCCCTCGAGATTTTCTCTCGTGAGCGCGCCATTGAAGAAGGAGTTGTCCGCAGTGCCGCTCATTGTTATGTCCCCATTTGCCGTCCCATGAAAAGGTGTCGACGGGTGGCCCCCGAACTCCGATGGAGTCATATTGGAACTGGTGGCGATGGACCGGGACATGCTTTGTGATAGTTGATGGCGACTTTCGTCTGCATCGACTTGTTCTTCACGCTGTAACTCGGCTATTCGACGCTTTAACCGTTCGTTTTCAATTTTATGCTCGAGGAAGGAATCGAGGAGTGCGGCATTTCGAGTAGGATATGGACGGGCAACCATGAAAACAGCCTGACAAAAGGGCGTTTGGTTGTTAGGGTTAGGTGCGAACTTGGCGGCGGCGATGTGAGCGTGGCCGACGGCCTCGAAGATCGAGTAGTCGCCGTCTTTTTTCCTGAACCGATAAAACATTCGCAAAGTGTTCCCAGAAGCGATAGATTCGTTAAGCTCGGATACAAAAACACCTTGATCGTCCGGGTGTATCAAATCCTTGAGGAATACGTCTCGTAGCTCGTCTTCGGTGTAGCCTACAACATCGGCGACACTGCGAGAGACAAATTTGAGTCGACCGTTAGCATCAAGAATCTGTAGCCAATCTCGAATCTCCTCGACAATTTTTGCCGGCCAGTTCCGTCGCTTGGTGAACTCATTGAGAGTACTTGTGCCGGGGTTGCTCAGTTGAAGAGGTTGTGGGGGGCCGCCTACGGGCGAGGGACCGCCACCTGGAACGTTGTCGGCAGCGCTTTCGTTTTGACCCATTGGGTTGAGCGCGATTGGATCGCCATTGCCCATCAGGGCATCGAGGGCGAAGTCGGCGTTGAAGGCGTCCGCAACAGAATCGTCGGTAGCCCCGAAATTCATGGCGAGGTCCGTAGTGAACTCGTCAAACATTTGGTCGTCGGCGAAGCGCATGGCGGCGGCATCATCGGCACCAAAGGCTGAGGGATCGGGTCCGAGGCTCCCCGGAGGCATCATGAGCTGTTGCTGTGAAGCGGAGGCATCGGGGAGGAAGTCGAGATTGTCGTCTTGAAAGGCTGAAAAGCCTTGGTGGGGAGGCGGCTGCCCCTGGGACATGGCGTTGGAGGAGCTGGAGGCGCCAGCAGTGCAGTACCATTGGAGATGGGAGTCTGGTCCTGGGCCTCTAGGCCTTTCTGCCTTTCCTTCGGGCGGCAACCCGGCAGTTCACTTGATGCAGCACTTGCCCAGTAATTACCTCCAGTGGGGGGGGGGGGGGGGGGGGGGGGAAACCAGCAGGACGAGGGTGGTCGCGAGAGGAGGGCTTTAGCGGTCGTATGTCGGTGGTTACAGTTGGTAGAAGGCACTGTAAGGGTGCAGCGGACCGTTTCGAGATCGTCTATTTGATGTCGCGGTTCGGAGACAAAAATCTAAAACGAGCGAGCAAAGACGAGATGATGATAGAGGTGATGTGTCTCGGCAAGGAGGAGGCCAAGAGAAAAAGCTAGAGTTGTTTGCGATACGCACAATGTTCGCGGCCGAGGTGGAGGGAAGGATGAACAGGTACTCGGTGCCTTTGAAGTCGGGTACCCTGGGTGGCATGGGTGGGTAAGGTACTGTACGGATTACAGTCGCAGGGCATGCAGTGTAGGCACTCCCTGGAGATACTACAAGTGTGTATGTGCCTACCTTAGATCAGTTTGTACTGTGGAGTGTTGTGCTCACGCAAGGTACTGCATCCAGTCGTTCATCTAGACGGACGCAAGGCGTTGATTGCAGCGCAGAGAGTGATTTAGAGTTCCTTGGTGCGGGAGAAGCATAAGTGGGCAATAGCCTGCGGAGTGCAGCACCCATCTGCCTTAACAGTACCCGGTTCATTACCAGGTACTAGTAGGTAAGTAGGTACCAAGGGACAGTACAGCAGTACGAGCGTGAATAAGTTTAGGCCTTCCGCAGTCCCAGGTACAACCGCTCATCTATCGCTACCCATCAAGTATGTACCTGATTCGTCGACGGAACGTGCCATACTACCAATCCTAACAATTGAGGGAGCTACAGTACATTCAGCACAGTATGTATGGTACCTACAGTTCACGCACACACATCTCCCTGCTATAGAACATGGGCCCCGGGTGACAGCTGCAATGCGCCTTGCTCAGCGCCTGCCGATTGATCCCTGCTCATCTCGAGTTTTTTAGGGTCCAATTTATATAGGCCCGGAGCAAAAGGTCCTGTTGTAAAACCCCTGCTGCACTTTGGTCGTTTTTCCACGTACCGCCGCGAAACAGCTCAGCTAGCCCTGTATTTTCTAGATGGAAAAAAAAAAAGCCTCTGTCGGAGAATTCTTCGGGAGACTATGGACCAGGGGGGTTGAAAGTTGTAATCGCGCGCGGACCCAACTCAACGTTGACATGATCTCATCACTTGAATTCAGGGCGATGCGGCGAGTGACAAATGTTGTCTCTGGTATCGAAAAGGCTACACCGGGCCCTGGGCATCTCGGCATCCGGGTAGTAATCCGGAAAGAGACTCTCCATGCAGATCAGCGGCTGGAACGCCTAGAGAAAATCGCTAGCGGCATGGGAAAAGCACTGGGCGTCAGCGTACAGGATCTGCCCATCACGTTAGTGGTGCAGACCTGAAGGTTGTACAGAGGTACTCCATACTTTACAGTGCATCATTACGCACCTCGATGCTGAAACAGTGGATATTGGCCATGCGAATCGCCCAAATGCCAGCGATTCAGCAGTCTTCGAAACCGCTGCGCATCGGAAAGTGGCTGATTAGCATGCTCGCCCCATCGGCTTTCTTTTCTAGCGACAAAGCACTGTACTAATACCAAATGAAGCGGTACTAGGTAGTAGGTAGTAATACAGGTAGGTCAGTAGGTAATTAGTGGCCACCGACAGAACCAGGACGAGATAGATAATCAGACCCGGCGGTCGGGTAGGCATGGTGGTTTTCCTATTCCCTCCTGCGCCCCTCGCCTGTCTCGATTCCAATTGTTCTGAAGGTCAAGAGATAATCATAAATTCAGGTCCTATCTTTTTTTCCTTATGTCTCCTCACTTTTGACCCCTTGTGTCGCGTTGCCGGGAAGACTGCCGGGCCCCTCTAAACCTCCGCCAATGGGCCGACTCGAGGACTTCAGTAATCGAAATCTTTGTCCCCGCGACTCTGCTGGATTCTTCTTCATTGTTCGCTAACAATGAGGGTCATGCCGAGGAATTCCTTACTAACATGGTCTTCGTGTCGACTCTCGCGCCCTCTACCAGCCATTGGGCAGCTGATGCGCTTCCCGTGGGCGCCAACGCATCATCTGCCCCGCGCCACCAGCAAGCGGCAGCCCGCAGTGTAGACCCTGTGATGGCCTCGCCACTCTGCCGCCGTTGCACCGCATACAGCGCGACTCTACGCCGTTGCTCCCCAACCCTGCGCGGTGGTTCGCTACATGCAGATGATGTAGCAATACCGGCGTCGTGCTGCTCTGCGGACTAGGTTGTTCTAGAATCATCACATCGTCCCTTCCCAGTATCCTTTCTTCAAGCCGATTCCGTCCGTCCGTCGCCTGGGCCATGACTTTGCCGGCGAGAATTGCAGCGACTGGGACGCCCCGGAGGATAGGCGGAAGCCCGCTTTGCAGTGTACCTAGCCTCGAAATCTTGGCTAGCTCTGCCTGGAGCGACGCTGGCGGCTTTCTGCTCCACGCCATCGGTATAGTCCAAAGAGGTAGAGCCTACTCAGGGTATGAGGAGGTACGAGAAACTATGTACCGCTCGAAATCGGCGAGCGCATTGTAGGAAGACAAAACATGAACCGACTATGGCTGTGTCACGGCCAAGGAGATGATGCCGCTTCATCACATAAGCCGTCGTGCTTCCCTCTGTCAAGATGCGGCCATAAGCTATGGCGTTTTTTCAAGCCAGATGGTTCACACGTATAGCATGTGCATATGCACGCATCTATGAGTCACTCCAGATAGCCTGATCCTGCATATTTATGTATGGTATACCTGAGGCAGTTCCCGCAAAATATTGCACGTGATCACGCATCACCCCTCAACGCGTAATTAGAGGCGCATCGCGTTTGCTAGGCCTCCCGGCTACGGCACAACTTGTCCAGTGGACCTCGCCCAAACCTGGAGCTATTGCCTCTCACGATATCCGGCCCAACCAGTATTTATTGGTCAAATCGATGAATCATCATCCGTCAATCGATCTTTATGTGGATGTTTCAGGGGCTTTCTGACGTGGAAAATGTCGCGCATCGAGAAACTATCCATCTCGGGTGTCCGGTCCTTCAGTCCAGCCTGCCGTGAAGCCATCCAGTTCAACACCCCGCTCACACTCATCGTCGGCTATAACGGCTCTGGAAAGACGACAATCATCGAATGCCTCAAATATGCCACGACCGGCGAGCTACCTCCCAACAGTAAGGGAGGCGCCTTCATCCATGACCCCAAGGTGCGTCAAGGTTCGGGCAGCCTCTCTATCCCGAAACAGGCTGACTCTTGGTAGTTGTGCGGCGAGAAAGAAGTCTTGGCTCAGGTCAAGCTCCAGTTCCGATCCATCAACGACCGACAGCACGTCGCCACCAGAAGTCTACAGCTCACGGTTAAGAAAACGACACGATCACAGAAGACTCTCGATTGCTCCCTCGTCGTGGTCAACAATGGCGAGAGAACGACGACCTCAACTAGACAAGCGCAGCTCGATGAGATGATTCCGGAGAGACTTGGCGTCTCGCCAGCCATACTTGACGCCGTCATCTTCTGTCACCAAGATGAGTCCCTCTGGCCACTCAGTGAACCTTCCGCCTTGAAGAAGAGATTCGACGAGATCTTCGAGGCTCTCAAATACACCAAAGCGATTGAAAATCTCAAAGTTCTTCGTAAAAAGCAAGTTGAAGAACTTGGCAAGCTCCAGAACGACGAGGCACACAACAAGGTCAACAAGGACAGAGGCGAACGAGCCGAAAAGCGCATGACCGGCTTACAGGCCGAGATTGAGGCAGCGCGAGAGAAGTGCGAGGCCATGACCACCGATATGCAGCTAACGCAAGACAAGATCAAGCAAAAGCACGAGCAAGCAAACAGCTTTTTACAAATCGTCCAGAACATTGACAACAAACGTGACCAGCTCCAATATCGGCAAGATGCCGTGAGTGAACTGCGCGAGACGCTTAATGAGCTTCCCGAAGACGACACTTCGTTAGAGCGACAGCTTCTACAGTATCAGGATAGCATGCGGCGGCAACAAGAAGAGGCGGCCCTCAACAAGAAGCAACATAACGAGCTGCAGGAAGATCTTTCCAAGTCTCGCAAAGGTCTTTCTATCAAGCTCGCCGAGCAGGGCAGGCACCAGTCCGATAAAGACAAGCATGAGCGACAACTCAAAATGCGTACCGAGATGGTCCAGGAGGCTGCACAAACGCATGGTATACGCGGCTGCGATGAAGACCTGACCGAGAAGGATGTCGCTACATTCAGTGAGAAGATTCAGAAGTTATTGGCAGAGAAAAAACGAGACCTTGATCGCCTGCAAAAAGAAAATTCAAGTGAGCTAGACAAAGCCACGGCAATCATCTCGGAGCTTGAAGGACAGAAAGCGGCCAGAACACAAGACAGGCTATCCGCCAAGCAGCGCATGGGGGCGATCGAGAAGCGAACTGCCGTTCTGCAACACGAAAGCAGCCTGATCGACGTCGACGAAGGCCTCAAGGCAGTACTTGATGGACAATTGGGGGAGCTCGGGAAGAAGTTTTCTGGTCTGCAGCAAGATTTCGAGGCAGCCGACTGGGACAAGCAGCTCTCAGAGGAGAATTCCACGTTGTGGCGGCTCGAAAATGAGAATGATCGACTTAGCAAAGAGCTCATTGAATGTACTCGTCTCGCTTCCGAACGTGCGCAGCTCGATTTCAGGAAAAAAGAGCTCTCCGATCGCAGGCTCAAGTTAGCTACTTTAGCCGAGACGTGGAAGGTCAAACTCACAAGTCTCATCGGCTCTGAATGGGCCCCTGAGGATGTAGAGCAACAATTCCAGAGTGTCCTGAACACGCGGAATAAGTCACTTCATGACGCTCGTCAACGACAAGAGCAGACAAGACAAAAGCAAGGCAAGGTAGAGTACAGACTCAAGAATGCCAAGGAAACGCTTGAGAAGAGGCTGCGCGAACAAGAGGAGTGCAAACAACATGTTCTTAAAGCATTACAGAACGTGCGAGATTCCGCTGTTATTGAAGATTATAGCGAAGAGATATTCGCTGTGGAGCAGCAGGTGGAAACATTACGCGAAGATTTGAGCCTTTTCGGAGCTCTGGAGAAGTATTACGCCCAGTGTAAACGCGCACTAGATGTGAAGAAGGTCTGCCTTCTTTGTGATCGACACTTTGACGACAGTCAGGCTGCCAGCATTGACAGGCTACGTGCCAAGATTGAAAAGCAACTGAATCAGAAAGGCAGTCTTGAGACCGAGAAAGAACTCGGCGAGCTCTCTTTAACCTTGCAGTCTCTGGTCGATGTGCGGAGTCACTACGTTACATACGAGAGATTGGTCAAGGAAGTGCCTACGCTGCGCGATGAATGCAAGTCCAGTGAGAGTGACCTTGAATCGATCGAGAGGTTGCTCGAGGATCACGATGCGGCTGTGATGGCTGAGGTGGAGAAGCAGCGTGACCTGGAAGACATGTCAAAAACTGTCAACACCATTGCACAGACGGTCAAGGACATACAAGAGTCGGAAAGTCAAGTAGAGCGAATAGCCTCTCAGCAGCAATCTGGTGGTGCCAATCGTAGCCCGGATGAGATACACGAGCTTCAGGGCACCATTGCAGAGCAGACGCGCACAGTCAAGAACCGCGTGTCGAAGCTGACGGCAGACAAGCAGCGCGCTCGAGATCAAATCGGCGCGCTCGAACTTGAGAGAAGCGAGCTGCGGAACAAGATCAGCCTCGCCACAGGTCAGCTGGACAAGAAGAAAGACTTGCTTGTCCAAATTCAAAGCCTCAAGGACGAGCAGTCTCATCAGCGAGAAACCATCCAGCGTACCGACGATGAACTAGAAAAGGTCGAACCTAAGATAACAGAAGCGCGCTCCATCCGTGACGAGACTCTGAAGCGTGGCAGAACCAAAGAGCAGGCCATCACGGAGAACCGAGACTCGGTTGCAGCCTCGGTCAACGAGCTCAAGCTGGTCGAAGCGGACATTCAAGATTACAAGGACCGTGGCGGTGCTTCGAATCTGGCCTCCAACCAGCGAGCCATCGCTGCCCTGGAGCAAACCATCACGACGACGGAGAAGGAAATTGAAGAGATGGCGCAGCGCAGGGAAAGGCTGAAGCAGGACATTGACAATGGTGACCGGACCAAGAAGAACATCAACGACAATCTAAACTACCGCAAGCATCTGAGAATGTTGGAGGTCCTGCGGCAGGAGATTGACGAGCTGGAAGATCGCAATGCTCACGAGGACTATGAACGCTTGCAAAGCGAGGCGCGAGCACTCGAAAACCAGTCCAACAGGCTATTTGCCGAGCGAGGATCCGTCATGGGCACAATGAAGACCAAGGACGAGGAGCTAGATCGGCTGCTTAAAGAGTGGGAAATGGACTACAAAGACGCCAAGCAAAAGTACCGCGAGTCGCACATCCGCGTGGAGACAACCAAGGCGGCGATCGAGGACCTGGCTCAGTGCGGCGCCGCGGTGGACAAGGCGGTGATGCAGTTCCACGCGATGAAGATGGCCGAGGTGAACCGGATCGCGGGCGAGCTGTGGCAGAGCACGTACCAGGGCACCGACATCGACACGATCCTGATCAGGTCGGACAACGAGAGCGCGACGGCCGGGCGGCGCAACTACAACTACCGGCTGTGCATGGTGAAGCAGGACGCCGAGATGGACATGCGCGGCCGCTGCTCGGCGGGCCAAAAGGTGCTGGCGAGCATCATCGTGCGGCTGGCGCTCGCCGAGTCGTTCGGCGTCAACTGCGGGCTGATTGCGCTCGACGAGCCGACGACCAACCTGGACCGCGACAACATCAAGAGCCTCGCCGAGAGCCTACACATGATCATCCGCGCGCGCCAGGCGCAGAGCAACTTCCAGCTGATTGTCATCACCCACGACGAGGACTTCCTGCGGCACATGCGCTGCAGCGACTTTTGCGACAGCTTCTTCCGCGTGCGCCGCGACGAGAAGCAGAACAGCGTCATTTCGCGCGAGAGCATCACAAAGATTTTCTGATGAGGAGATGTGATATGGCGCTAACTGGTAATTCGGCGTGGACTGCCATCTTCGGCGCCGTTTGTTTCGAAGGGGGTGGGAGGATCGATGTGTGTCAGGCTATCTAACGTACATGTATGTATATAAATAAAGAGAAGAGCATGAGGCCATGGGATGGATGAAGTTTTGGTAATCATCAACCTTGATCGTGTGTATAATGTTATGGAGCGAGCGAGATATCTAACCATGCTGGAATACGCACAACGCAAAAAGAACAAAAAATACATTCCGATAAAACCCCAAATATACCGACTTTGCCCCCCTTATCATGTTGTCCGCATTGCGTGGTGGTGGACTCACATAGAAAACCAGGAAGTCGTTGGGGAAAAAAAAACAAAACATTCAAACTCCATGATATTTTCATCATCATAAACAATACTCACTAACCGAGCATCAACACACCAAAAGCACCCTCTCTCTCCCGTTACTCTTCCTTGGCCTTCTTGGCGGGCTCCTTCTCCGCCGGCTCGTCCGCCTCGCGCTTCACGCCCGCCGCGCCCTGCCGGTCCTCCATCTCATCCGCAACGCGCGCGCGCGTCCGCTGCTCCTCCTCGGGCGGCCGCCCCAGCGCGGCGGCGACGTCGATGCCTCGCATGTCGACGTTGCCCTCGCTGCTGACGCTGCTCGTCGTGGATCCCTGGGGCCCCGTGTCGTCGACGCCAATCTCCTCGGGGCCCCTCGCGTGCGGCGCCTCTTCCTCCGCGTCGCCGCCGTCGTCGTCTTCGCCCGCCGACGGGGACGACGAGGCGTTGGCGGCGGCGTCGCGCGGGGCCGTCTCGTAATCGTCTTCCCTGGTCAGCAGCGTGTGTGGCTCCAGGACGCCCGCTCCGGGAATGTCGCTCCCGTCGTCGTCGTCATCGTCGTCGTCGTCGTCGTCATGGCCATGGGCGTCGGCCTGGTGCTGAAGCTGCAGCACCTGGGGCGCCATCGGCTGTGGCTGCGGGTGCTGGGTTGCGTTGCGCGAGAGCTGGCTCACCGGCACGACGCCCGCGCGCTGTTCCTGCCGCAGCAGCTCTCCCTGCGTGACACCACGGGCATGTCCCGTCGATGGCACGCCGTTAACGCTGACAGATACAGTCTCTATGCTACCCATGCCGTTCGGTCCGTCAATCGTCTCGGTGCCCTCGCTGTGAATCTGTGCGGCGCCGCCCGGGCCGGGACTGCCACCGCCGCCACCGCTTGTGCTCCCGCCACCACTGCCAGAGGACGCGGCGTCCGGGACGGAGTCCGGGCTTCGTCGCGTGAGCCAGGGGATGGGCGTGAGCAGCGCGCCGCCGAGTGCCTCGTCGGAGCCCACGGCGGCAGATGACGGCGCGGCAGCGGACCAGCTCGTAGGGTTGGCCCAGCTCACGGCCGATGCAGGATCGTCGCTGCCGTTTGCGGCGTTATTAATGCGCATTGAGGACATGTCGAGGACGGCGAGCGGCAGAGGATACGTGTCGAGGCCGGAGGTGACCTGGACGACGCGGTCGACGGCGTGGAGGTACGAGGTGAGGGCGCGGTAGTGGGCGGTCGGGTGGAGGATGAGCTCGGCAAGACGCTGGAGGGTATGTGGCGGCGCGGCCTTGAATGTCTGTATATGGCTCTTGATTCCACGAAGCATGTCGACAAGCTGGGCCGGAAGCGTGACAGTTGCGGCCGGGCTGCCCTCGCCGCTAGGATCTGCCAACGACTTTGTCTGCGCAGCGGCAGCAGATGCTTTCTCCTCCAACTTGTCTTGGCTACCAGATACATGATCGGCCTTATCCATCACGGTATCCCGATCGCCTGGCTTGTCTTCTCTGGAGGCCTCCGCGAGCTTGGTCTTCTCGGCCGCCGCCGGGACATTCTCCTTGTCGGCCTCTTGCGACGAGGGCTCGCGCGGGGGCGACGACGATTCGGGCTCGGCATCGTCTGCCATTCGCTCAATGATAATGGGCGGAGGCAGCTCAGGTATTCTGAACTGCGTGTGCGCGATCTGGCAAGAGGCCGTTGTCAGCGGCTGGTACGTTTCGGCGACGATGGGCGAGGTGTTTGTCTCTCACCTTGTCTAGCCGGTCGAGAATGAGAGTCTGCAGCGCGGGCCATGATTCGCTGTCCTCGGATGTCCAGTCCGTCGTTAGCAAATTGGGCGAAGCTGAGCATAGGCGTGCCCTCGCCGGCGTCATGTCTCGAAAACGTACAGGTTCAGGGTGTCGCCTGCTGCGATTCTGGCGAGCAGCGCGTCGTCGCCATCGACGTCCATCGTCTCTTGGGGGTGTGCAGAAACGAGGCGCGCGATACTCCTCCGCAGAATCTCGGCGTGCTTTGACGTTGATGGTATTTTGGGTGTAAAGATGGGCGAATGCAGCAGGGACGATGTATGCAATTGTCATGTATGGATGGATGGATGGTAGAGAGCTACTCTTCGCGAATTCGGAACCTGTACAGTACCTTGGCCTGGTGGGGCCGGTTCGGAAGACGGCGGCTGCTGTGGCTCAGCAAACTGTCTTACACAAACATACTTGTCACTACACTGTAATGAATGCTTTTATCAAGATGCACACAACTAGTTCCGTCATTTCATAGAATTCCCATTCATGATGCCTCGCTTCCCTGAGGCTTCTAGTCCGGTCCCAGAAGGTCTCTAAAATCAACTCTAGTGATCCAAATTCTCATTTCAAATCCGAAGTCCCAACCCTGATTACTCCTCCCATCACTAGCACAACTCACTACTCATAACCCAAACAGTTTCTCCTTCTCGATACCCCGGTACATCCACCGCGCCGGGTCGAACACCACCTCAAACGCCGTGCCCTCAAACGCTCCCACTGACGCGCACAGGTCGTGGGCCCCCTCGAGCCCGTCCACGGGCAGGTCCCCCCGCGCATCCGTCTCCTCGTGCAGGTCCCACCCGTCCTCGCGGTGTCCGTTGCGCGTGAAGAAGACCCTGACGGTACTTGTCCCACTCGCCGCCGCCGACGCCGCAAACGTCATGCCGATACCGTACGTCTCGCCGGGGCGGAAAGGCGTCGTGAAGTCCTTACCGCCGTACAGGTCGTTGACGTACTTGTGCCCGTCGTCGCCGTGCACCGCCAGCGAGCCGCGGTGCCAACCGGGGAGCCGGAAGTCCGGATACGGCGGCGCCGAGAAGCCCAGCGCAATGTTGGCCGAGGGGCTATCTCCCCGGATCCTAACCTCATAGTAGATGGTCTTCTTCCGCGCTTGCGCACCCCCGGCCGCCGGACCGTGCTGCGAGACGACGTACAGCGGCGGGTAGCTGAGCAGGGTGCTGTCCTTCGTGCCGGCCGGCGTGGTCACCGCCCAGTCGCCCTCGTCGCCGCACCTCAGCTGGCCGCGGAAGCTGGGCGAGGACGGCGCCTGCAAGAGGAAGCTGTGCGTGCGCAGGGCCTCAATGCCTTCCCCGCTCAGGCTGGCGGGTGGGCTGAGGCGGTGCTGATCGCACCATGCCACGCCTTCGTTGGCCTCGCCCTCGGTCGCGTTGTTGGCATCTGAGCGGTAGTAGGCGCCGAAGATGTTGGGGGGCGGGGGGAACAGCGCGGTGTCTGGTACGGCGTCCTCCCAGTTGTGCTGCTTCGTCTGCTGTTGCTGGCCATCATCCGGCGGGGGCGGTGCCATCCAGCTCGCGTCGCCACCTTGGCTGCTGCCGCCGGGTGGTGGCGGGGGACCGGGGGGAGGGGCGTAATCCTGCTGCCGGGGCGGCGAGGGGCCGGGAGGTGGTGCATACTGCTGCTGTGGCGGAGGACCCGGGGGCGGCGCGTAATCCTGCAGTGGGGTACCGTAGCTGGCTGACGATGGGCCGGCTGCGTTTTGCTGCTGGTGCTGATAGTCCGTCCGCTTGAAGCTGCTGGTTGGCTGCGAATACTGCTGGTCAGATACGCCTTGCACAGGACGTGGAGGCGGATCGTCAGATCTCTCTTTTTTGCCTCCGAAACACATTTCGCCCGTTTTTTTTTTCTTCTCTCTTTCTTCTCCTGTATTCTGAGATTTCTTGATAGATGTGTGGAGATGAAAAATGTAGTGGGATGATGAGCTTCGATGGCTATGATTTCCAAAGGTGTAGTTGTGGCGGCTTTGGTGCAAGGTACAGAGAGTGCTTCGGTACTTGTAGTTGCGAGATTCTGAACTGGCGAGAAGCAATGGGATCTCAAAGGCGGTGCGCGGTAGATCGGACGATACACAGGGTTTTGTTGAGGAGGAGGGGAAAAAAAAAAAAGTTGGCTTCGTTTGTTTCTAAAGGATGACGAGTATGTGTGAGTGAATGTATGACGGCAAACGCGACTAGAGGCAGCCAGCTACAGTAGCGCAACGCCTTGTTGTGGCTGTGCCCATTTCTTTTACGTGCGACATTGGCATTGCACATCAATACGGTACATACGAAAATAGGCTTTGCCATGTATGTTTGTATGTACATACTAATGTACCAAGTAATGCACTAAGTAAGTGGCACATCACCTCACAAATCCAGCTCGCCGCCACATCCTCATTTAGTATCATCGAACCTACTATATGCTACTAATGTACGCAGGCTACCAGCAGGCCAAGAGCGCAAAGTACATCGCCACATAGCAAGAAGCCTTGCGCCGTCGGCTGCCGGCCCTCGGCATCATGCACGCACTTTGTCTCTACGCACACTTCTCCACGTCATGCATGTTTCAAATACTCTAGCCAGGAACAATGCACCACCGTCACAGCAATCGATTTAGCGTCAAGAACCTATACTACAACTCAACACCTCTCAAGACAACTATTTCCGCACTCGACATCAAGAAGGAAAATTTGCCACATCCAGAGAAAGTCGTCGCGACTCCCCAGCCAAATAGTGACACACACACCTATGCAGCCTCGAGCTTCGTCTTCTTTCCCTGGTAGCGTAAGTGAAGGGTTACTCCTTAGCTACCCCAGCTGCTAGCCTCTGCAGGGCTAGGGTAGAAGAAGGCGACAACCGCAATAATCACGTACACGGCGCATAGCAGTGCGCCTTCCAGGTAGTTGCTACGTCCGTCCAGCACGAGAAAATTGACAATAAAGGTGGACACGAACAAGCAGACCGTCTCGAAAAGTGTAAAGTAAAGCGTCATCTCACGCTCCATGATCCAGCCCAAAATGACAATCAGCGGCGTCACAAACAGGGCAATCTGGATCGAGCTTCCCACTGCGACACCAATAGCCAGATCCATCTTGTTCTTCATGGCCACCGTAATGGCAGTCACGTGTTCCGCCGCATTACCGACGATGGGCAGGATAATGAGACCAATGAAGATTTCTCCGACGCTCGACGTCTCACTCGTCACCTCTCTGATAGAGCTAACCAGAAACTCAGCACAGACGGCCACGAGGCCCGTGGTAATCAGGAGCAGGATAACAGCAGCCCATCGCGTGAGGTGGCCGTCGTCTTCAATTTCGTCATCTCCAGCCGTAGGTACAGTGCCAGTACGGAAAGTCGTCAGAGGAACTTGAGCGGGGAAAAAGCCACCAGGAGCACGGAACTGCTGCGGCTGCTGGGAAAGCCTGTCGGGTAGCGAGTTTGTACGGTGGATGCCGTAGCGGACACGGGGAACTGGACCCGCGGCTGGCGTAGGATAAAGTTCAGCCGGGTCGGGCTTCTGTACAAAGACAGTAGGAGCAAAGTTCCGAACGGAAATGGTACGCAGGGCTTGAAAGGTAGGACGTCTCGTCGTCGTAGCAGCTTGCTCCGTGGTGGCGGGAGCAGCTTCGACAGTGACCGGGACGACAGCCTGTCCCTGGCCACTTCCGTTTGGCAGCGCAAAATCAACGCGCTTCGGCTCATTGGCATCCTTTGCACCAGAAGCAGTGCCGCTTTCAGCAGCGGGCTGCCCGTCACCAGACACACTGCCGCGGTGGCGAGAAAATCTATGGTGCTTCTTGCCGGAACGGTGTCTGTGGCGGCGACGCTCTTTGCCATTCGCGTGTGCTGCTTCGTCTTCCTCGATAGCATCCTCCGGCACGCTTTCAACCGAAGGCATTTTGGGGAAAAAAGAGGGCCTCGATGAGGACGTCTCCGAGTGCGCCTCATCCTGCGGAGTCGTGTTGTTGGTTCCAAATGAGGGAGAGCGGCCATCCTTCTCGGTGCCATCCTGTGAGGCGGTGGAAGATTTGGTGCGACGCCGGGGACGCAGAACCTTTCGCATCCTCTTACGCATGGTGTCTCGCGACCGGTCGGAGTCGTCAGAGTCAGAGCTAGATGACGAACTCTCGTCAGAGCTAGAATTGAGCCAGCCAGCAGCCGGACCAGGGATGGCTTCGGCATCAACGATATGCTGCGGCGTCGACTCGTACATGTAGGCATGCGACTTGAGCTGGAAAAGCAGGTAGAGCACATAAACTAGGAGCAGGATAACACTGGTGCCGCGGCTAATCTGGAGCGAACGCTGGTTTGCCAGATTGTCATCCTTGAAGGAAGCGTGAAAAGCCGTGGGCAGTACCAGACTGATAACACTCAAACTCAGCAGACAGGCGCTCATCTGGGTGACGGTGCTATTGTAGACTTGCTCTCGATAGCGCATGCCACCTAGGAAGAAGCCCATGCCAAGGATGAGAAGCAGGTTCGCCAGAATGGAGCCGAGAAGAGAGGCCTGGACAATGCGAATCTCGTTCTTGGCAAGAGCAATTATGAAGATGATGAGTTCAACCGCATTACCAAATGTAATGTTGAGCAGGGCGCCAAGAGCGTCACCCATGTTACTGGCGACAGACTCGGTGGCGTGGCTCAAAAGTCCAGCTAGCGGGACGACGGCAATGCAGTTCATGGCAAAGACGATGCCGCCGTTGATACCACGGATGTTGGCAACGGCGATACCGACAGGAACAAAGATGAGCAGTAGGTTCAACCAGCTATGAGTGGCGATGAGCCAAAAAGACCTACGAGCCTCTTGCATCAGGGTTCGCTTGGGTGCAGTGTTATCCGTCGCTTGGCCACCATGACCGTTCATGGCGAGGTTGGCGGTCTGTCCATGTTCGTTATCGAGAGAAGACTCGTCCTTGTCTAGGACAGGCCCCTGCCCCTCGTTCTGCGATGGTGCGACAGCAGGAGAGAGCTTGCCGGAGAAGTTGCCGTTGGAGTGGCCACTATTGCCGAGGCCATCCGAGAGCCGGGAGCTATTGCCATCGGCATGGCGGGTCGCGTGGGGACCAGAGATTGGGCTGGTTGCAGGGCGTTGGAGCGCATAATGACGCTCCGTATCGTCGGGCGAGAGGGAAGCAGTTGCGACGACGGGGTCGTTGGCGATGCTAGCCTGAGCAGGAGGCGAGGCGCCGGTGTTCAGTAGTGAGCCGGGCGTCGATTGGATGCGGCCAGGATGTCGGGGAGACGACAAACGACCGAGAAGTCCACGGGATTTGGTAGCTGCAGTGGTAGACGGTTGGCCATCTATGTCGGGAGGGACAGGAGAAACCTTCTTCATCGAATGAGGTGGACGTTGGCAGGGGTTGACAGGCACGCGCGCGTTTGTCTATCGAAAGGGCAGCCACAGAAAGATGTTGTATGAGTCTACAAGTTCTGTATAAGGAGAGGGGGGGGGGAGGACTTGTATTAAAACAAGAAGCCTGCAGATGTGAGAAAAGTAGGCCGAGTGTCGCAATGGAATTTGCGGCAATGATGAGAGAAGGAAGAGTGAAAGAGGGAGGAGAGGCGTGATGTGGGGGATCAATATAAGCAAGGTCGTTCAGCGTCAGGCGCTCCTCTTTGGCTGTTGACTCAAGGTCAGGCTGGGATCCACTAAGAAAGACTAATTTAGAGGGAACCCCCCCGGTCTGCCTGCCTGTGCCAGATAGCGAAGCCCAATCACGGCAACGGAAAACCAAGGCACAACGTTAGACAGGGTTTTAAAATAGCTTTTTTTTTTTTATTCCTTGTATTACTCTTGTGGACTGTATAATAAGTATAGGTGCCCAGTTCTCGATCAATTTGTCCAGGTTTTCACTACCAACGGCAGCGGAGTGAGTGAATCACACTCCAGGCTAGTTCTCCTGGAGTCACACACCGCTGTGATATCATGTATTAACTACTAGTACTACTAGTACCTTCTCCCTGTCGACGGGCGGCGGCGGCAAGACCAGCAAAGCCACAGTGTGCTCCACGGACTGCGCCACATGTAAGGACAGCCGCAGACCACTTTTTTTTTTTCCTCTTTCTCTTAGTGAAGTTATTAATGCAGAGAAGGTTCAGAGGTCTCAACAAAAAAAAAAAAACGCTTTTTTTTACTATGATGTTGTCTCGGTACATTTTTAATCTGGTATCTGACACTAGGCACGTCAAAAATGATAGATAAAAAGAAAAGAGGGACGTGGGCACGGACTTTTTCTTCTTTTGGCGTGACGGCGCGGAAAAAGTGTCGCCGTCAACGCACCGTCAAGCGCGTGCCGACTAATAAAAAAAAAGGCTGCGGCAGTCGGTCGTACGCGTATCAACGTGTGAAGTTGGCTATGATACGTACTGTGTAGCGCAATGCAAGTCCCCCAAGAAAGACAGGGGGAGAGAGAGGGGGCCTAGTACTATGTCCAGACAGGAAAGCAGGTCAGTGCCACTAAAATGTGTTCATCAGCAGACCCGGGACACAAAGGACTTTTCATGATTTACATGGCCGCCTTGTCCTTTTCTTTTGAGCGAATGAGATGCTTCGTGTTAGGGTTTTTATTTTTGCGCATTTCGTGATATTTCAAAATACATGGTTTTTCCCAATGACATCTCCGTTGAACTGCCATTATTCCAGGCCCCATCCACTAAACTCACAGGTGCCGCCATCTTTGCTACTGTAGCGGCTTCCGACGTACAGTGCGGCAAAAGGCATGCGCGTGTACGTCACCACCACCACAATCACTGCGTCACACATGCTCGCACGACATTGCTACCCTGTATGTCTGTGTATGCAAGACACGTCGAGACTACATCACCCCCCTCTGCAGCTTTTGCTCTGCTAGTGGAGCGCGATGGATCACCAAGAGCCACTCTAGGCATTGCAAAGAGAGTTTAATAATTCATTTTTTTTCCCCATCACGTCTTCGTCCGCCGTCTACCGCGGCCCATCGACGATCATAGCCGCTAATAGTATCCGATCATGATGGCTTCTCCCCCACGATATTGTACATGCCCTAGCCACACGGCGCCAGTGTCCAATTTGACCAGGTATTAAACAAAGAGTGCCAGCGTGTGGCTGGGTCAAGAAGAAAAAGAAAAAGAAGAGAAAGGAAAAGAAACGGAAATCACGTCAAGCCACACGCAGCCCTCAGGATCTGCGCCTCCCGCATAAGCCAAGGAGTCGACTTCCCGGCCGGCAATAAACAGCCGAGACCTCTGGCGTGCATTCCAGAACACCGACTGCCTCCATGCCCAAGATCAGTCGTTTATGTCTCAGCCCTAGTGTGGCTTTCCGCCTTGCTCATTCGTCCATCTCTCCGTGACTCTCCGATACGTCACTCGAAGTCATTATGATTTTTGGCTGTTCAAATCTTGCTTCTCATCGTCTTACATTTCTGATACACGTTTTCTATACAATCCTCACTAGCGCCATACATCTTGTCCCTCGTCCTCCATTCTCTCTCCCTGCAGGCTCAAGCCTAATCAGTTCAGCGAGCCTGACCGTCGTCCCCGTTCAAATACTTTGTTCTAAAGAAAGGAACCGAGACAATCAAAACATCCTCATCATTGTGCAACGACGAGGAGGGCAAGCTTGACCCTGTCACATCGCTAATGCTTACATGATAATGCTGAAAAGCAGACATACAGCCCAAACAGAATGGGGAGACGAAAGGTTCTTTAGAAAAAAACGATGCAAGGGAGATTTTGCGAACCAAAAGTAATCAAACGCGACAAAAAAACGCCAATCCCCTTGTAAATAGCACTCTGCTTTCTCTTCTGCCCCCCTCGCTCATCTAGTGGATTCTTGAAAAGACCTCAGTCTTGACACAGAGTGAGCAACCAAAATTACCAACAGCTCGTAAAATAGCATGCTAAAGGGAGGAAAAACGACTTCTTAAAGAAATCAAAATCTTTCAAATCAAGCACACGCACAAAGAAAAAAAAAAGGACACGCTACGTACACCCTTCTTGGATCCACGTACGCTGACCATGTCCAAAAACCATACCGTAGACATTTCAACCTCTACCCTCTAGCATCTTCGTGCTCGGGGGAACACTCGCAGCGGCGCGGAATCAAGGCCTATTCAAGCCGTGTCCCTCTGATGCCCACTAGTTGATGCCTAGATCCAGTACTCCATGGAAGCCCTTGTCGCGATGTCCTATCGGGTGATACTTCGTAGTGTGACCAGACTTTGCCTCCCACGTCGACATCGCCTCGGAACTTTCGTTCCGGCATTCGGGTTGCCTTGGCCAGATATTATAAAAGCTCCACATGAGCTGTTGTGTGCTCTCAGGTCGACACCGCAGGGCCTTGACCGATACGAAGGCGATTCCGGCCTTCGTGTCGATGACATAGCAATAGTAGCTGGACACTGACCGAGGCTGGACGATTTGAAGAAAAAATTAATCTGCGAACAGAAATCCTTATTCGTCACCACCCCTGGCCTTGCCGCGCCGTCTGAAAAAGTCCATGACACGCTTGGCAGCACCGCTGCTGCCTTCATGGCCCTGGAACCCTTCTTGATCATAGGCATCCGTGAATCGCTTGTTGCCCTTCTGAAGCGTTCCTCGCTGAGCATGTCGGACACCTGCGCTTGTACCCACTCGGCGTCCGTCGTAGCCTTGCGGGTTGTGGAGGCCCGCGCGATAAGACCCGACCTGAGGTTCCGTCGGCGGACGGCGCATGTTGACGGATGGATCGGAGCCTCCATAATGCTGCGACCCGTGACGAAGGTACGAAGGAATCGCTTCCTGCCCGCGACCGTCTAGCTGCGCTGTTTGGTAACGCTGGTGACCGGCGCTGGAAGTCGGCGGTGCTTGCGAAAAGTTGGAAAAGTTGTTTGGCAAGTCGTCGAAGAACGGCGTGCTACCTCTAGCATCGCCAGGCGCAGTGAAGCTTCTCAGATGCTCGTTGCGCGGGTCCTGTATGGGCAAATCATTCCGCGACCCAGTATCCGACGGCGTGACGTCGCCGCTGTCCTTGCCGAGACCGATCGCCTTTAGCGAAAAGGATGCGGGAAGCAGCGAGAATCGACGCCTCTCCTTCTCTCTCTTCTCCTCGGAGCCATGCGAGAGCGCAATGCTGCCGCTCTGCTTCTTGGCGAGCCCCAGAGAGAATGAGCGACGGCCTCCGGAATACTTTGAGTCCACAGAAGCTCGGCCTGGCTCCTCGCCAGGCATGTTGTTGGCAATGCTGATGGGAGGATACTTTTTTCTCTCTGCCATCGGCGGCTCTGGACGCTTGCTCTTACGGCCAAAAACAGAGCCACTGCGACCAAGAATCCTGGAGCCGAGATCGCCAAGCGTGCTCGACCGCTTATGACCGCGAGCTTCGCCAACAGGACGCGGAACATCGTTGAAGCCAGACATTCGCGCGAACTTGGGAGGCACGCTGACACTATCGCGGCCGACCAGTTCATCGTCGGGGTGCGCGGGCTGTTGGATGCGACCCTGAGCATTGGTATCGGCAATGGCGGGAGGCGCGGGCTGGCCGTAATTGAGGACCCTAGACTGCAGGCCCATAGATCCGGTAGATTGCATGGAGCCCCCAGTCTGCGGTCTGAGCCCGGATGCGCCAACTGGGTAGGCATTGTCTGATGCGATTCGGCCGTCTCCGGCTCTGGCTGAGCTGCCGGACGCTGGGTGTGCTCTTTGTTGTCCGGATCGACCGTGCTTATCCCTCGTCGAAGTGTCTGTAGCTGTGATCTTGTCGCGAGGCCTGGCATACGAATCGCCACCTTCTCGGCCGTACTCGTCCATACCGCGCTGTGTTTGGGTTGTTGGCGCCACGTATTCGACCTGGACAGTGCGCCGCTTGGCATCCTTGGGCGTGCGATGCGTGCTCTCGGTGGGGGAGTCGATCTTGGCATGAGCCTTGGAGAGGCCGCCGACAGTAGCAGGCTGAGAGGATCTCTGCTTGGCCGCTTCGCGAACAGAGGCACTGCGCGTCATCATGGGGGCCTCGAACTCGTCCGGGCCATTGTTGCCATTGTGCACATCTGAGGGAGACGTGGTCGAGCTCGTGATGAACTCAACAACGTGAGAGTATTCGCTGAGCCAGCTATGGCGGGCGACCTCGAAGAGGTCGGCGCGTTTGCGGGGATTGGGGACTAGGATTCGGCGGAGCAGGTCGCGAGCGTGAGGAGTCACGTATTCGGGAAAGGTAAGGGGTGTCGTGACGATGTACTTGTAGAGCAGATTGATGTTGTCACCTTCGGGATTGGCCGGGTCGTCATCGAAAGGCAGGTAACCAGCCAACATGGCGTACTGATCCGCAATTAGTATTGCTCGCCTAGGCAGGATAAAAATGGCTTACAAGAATAACACCACAGCTCCACACGTCGACTTTTCGGCCAGTGTACAGCGAATCGCTGACGACGAGCTCGGGGGCGGCGTAGCAGGGCGAGCCACAGCTCGTCTGCATGAGGTCGCCCTTGCGCATGCCGTTAGACCTTACCCTGTCTAGGCCAAGACGCTTGACGTAGTCACGGTCCTGTAGATTGATTTCTTCTTCTTCGAGCAGCTCCTCGTGAGGATCAAAGGCGTTGGCAAAGCCAAAATCGGTGATGATGATGTTGCGATTGCTATCCAATAGCAGATTTTCAAGTTTCAGATCGCGGTGAACGATACCTTTCTTATGCAAATAGCCGACGCCAGACACTAGCTGCGCGAATAGTCTCCGGGCCGACTGATCTTTGAGATATCTGTTGTTTAGAATGTAATCAAAAAGCTCGCCTCCAGAGGCGTATTCGAGGATGATGCCGATATATCTGTCCGTCTCGACCATTTCAAACAGCTTAACAATGTTTGGGTGTTGTAGTCCACCAAGAATTGTGACTTCTCGCCGAATTTTGGCAAGGCGGGAGGGATTGCTGCCGACGGTATCTCTTTTGATCAACTTGATGGCAACCTGCAGCGGACACGGTTTTATTAGCAGAAGATAATGGAGGGGAAACCACCACTGGGCAACGTGAACAATATGATCTTGGGCTCACCTGAACGCTGCTATCTTGCTTCCAGCCAAGCTTGACTTTACCAAATTCGCCCTCACCAATTGTGTTTCCAAGAATATAGTCGCCAAATTTTGAGGTCTTGTGGCTGCGCGGATGTTCCTGACGCCTGCGATCCCCCCGGCGTTCATCTGGCACCATATTCATAGGGACGGAAGGAGCCAGGGCAGAGTCATCTCTTGGTTGAGGAGCGTGTTGATGTATCTCATCGGGGTTTGTGACTGTTCTGCTCAGTCCGTCGGAAACGGTGGCTCGCTTAGGCGTGTGATCTGCTGCATGCACACGGATGGGCATGGTCATTTCTGTCTGACGGCTGCCATCGCGGCTGCTCGTAGTTCTTGAAGCTGTCTGCTGGGCAATGTGAGATGGCGGTGTCCGTCGAGCCTTGGGAGAATCCTGGTGGCCGTTTGGGTCTACGCGTCGGTGGTCGGCTCTGCCGGGGTCAGCGTACGTGTGCCTTGGGGAATCGGAGAGTTTTTCGGGTGCATATCTGCGCGACGACGCATTGTTGTGGTGGCTGGACGAGGTTCGAGGGGGCGCCGATGGAGACATGCCGACGGAGCGATCGGAGGGGACTGCATATGGGTTGTTGTAGTTGAAGGCAGCATTGTTGGCGGCTCGCGGAGCCAAAGTGGACACGTTGTCGAGGACAGGGTCGGCCGGGGCCGCGGAGCTGTTTTTACGAGATGGCGGGCGAGCCGAAGAGGGAGACGAGGTCGACATTGGGTGAGACGTGTAGGATTCTCGAGAGGGTGAGGCGTGTGCCGACATGTTGTAGTGGCGGCTGCCGGCGGGCGGCACGGGCGGTGAGCTCATGGCAGGCGCTGGTTGATGTCGAGGGCTCTGCAGAGCAGCCGACATTATGGTGGACTAATCCGGTGGGGGGAGAGGTCGCCAAGGGTAGGAGACGCGCAGAGGAAGCCTTTCGTGATGGGCGGTGGGTGTCCGTAGGTGTGTGTGCGTGTGTTGCGTGGATGGGATCAGGGCGCGACGTGGGCGTAAGAGATGAGCAAATGCCCAACCGCAGAGCCGTGGACGCGATTGTCTGACAGTATCGAGCGACAAATTACAGACAAGCTGCGCGCGAGAAAGGGGTTGAGCGGGCTATCCGCGACGGCTATGCACAGGCGTGCAGCTGGGCGGTAAAGAATTGAGGTTGATGCAACAACGAGTTGGCGCTGAGGATTAATAGGAGAGGCGGCTGGCTCTGGGCTGAACTGGGCGCTCGCGGGCTGGTGGTGGTGTGCATTTGCAGAGAGGCAAGTACCTGTACTAGTACTATACCGGGGGCAAAGTACATACAAACACGGGTGCGCTGCAGCTTGCAGGACTTTTGCCTGTCCTGTGCCTGAAAAACGCTTATTAGCAGGGAGCCTTCCAAGGTACCACCACGGTGTTACAGCCCAAATTAGCAATTCAGGCGTTCCGTAATTGGCACAGGACGGGGCGGCGCCCATTCGCGGCGCGCTAATCGCCCGGGTACGTGGTGGGCGAGCTGGCGGTACCTTTTTCTGGGCAGGGCGGTACATCCGTACAGCGCATGCATGCCGATTTATTAGGTAGTAGAATACGCATGTCGAGGTACAGAGTGCAGTCCACGGTGGTACATGTCTGTATGCGCCATGCCTAAGAAGGCTTTCAGCATGATCATTAAGATTGTTTTAGCGAGAAAGAGGAGCTAGATAGGCAAATCAAGAGCTTGGATGTACGTAAATAGATCAAGGGTACGCCTCTGACAATAAAATCCAGATACTGGGCGATGGAGGAAAAGCTTGTAAATACATACATGCGTAGGCACTATCAAGTATCAAAACTTAGTAGTAGCTACAGCACAGTAGTGAAGCTAACAATGAATCGTCATTTCGGCAGAGGCGGTTCAGGTACTTTGGTACAGAGGCACGCATGTACTGTATGTAGATGACCGCTCACGCTGTCAGCTGATGGACCCGGATCGGGCGCTCCGCATCAACAAGCCTAGGGAGCCGGCCTTTGGTCTACAGAATATTTTGTTGTTTTGTTGTTTTGTTGTTGCTCACTTGGTACTAAACCAGGTACTTACAACCAAGTTTGCTACGAGTCGCGCTTGACGCTTTAGGTGGTCAGTGGACGGAAGCGGCCTTTGCCAAGTGGGTATGTTTTGGTTTTGGTTGTGAAGTCGTTGGTCCTTTTTTTTTTTTTTTTCGGGTTCGGATGCGAAGACGGCGTCTGGTAGACGGATGGGAGATACGATAATTGACATTACCAGGTAATCTAACGGCCAATGGATGATGAAGGACTTCTCGACCACGACGGGGATCTACATATAGGAAGGGCAACAGGAAGCCCTGTCAAGATAAAACGGCAATCCGAGACAAGCCACGACGACATTGGCAGGCTTGCCTAATTGGTTAGTGGACCGGTGACCGGTCGGGTTAATTATAATTATACAGAGACAAGAGCAACCTTTATTTTTGTTTCTCGTCTCGTTGTTCCCACACCCATGTCGCGTAGTGTTGCATCCAGGTTGCACATGAAAGCAAGGGCGACTCGGGACCATGAAAGTGAAACTGAAAACCGATATATGGAAAGCCTCGCAAAAAGACAAAGAATCCGTCCGTTGTCGTACCGAGACGCGCTAGGGATGATGACGAGGGGAGAGTAGAGAAGAGAGTTCTGAAGGGAGGGAAAAGGTAAGCTCCGTTTAGAGGAAGATGGACGTAGTCTCGGCATCAACCGTGTAGGCTGAGAAGAGTGAATAAAATGACTTTCCTTGTGAGCCGCATATATCGGTGCAGTCGAAATTCATGTGTACAGAGTGTTTATTCGGGGGGGGGGGGGGGGGAGGCTCCCATCAACTATACGAGATGCCAGCGACGAGGTACCTGCAGCTATGTACTTTTTTTTAAAAGCAACAACAGCCAGCCCTACCAAAGAACGGGGGGGGGGGAGGGACTAAAAAAAAGGAACAACTTACCCTCAGTGAGACAGGTATCAGAAAATAAATTGCTAGTGTCAGAGGGGCTACGTGTACAATGATTTTCTACTGTCTGTCTCTCATCAACCTCACCTCATTAGCTCTTACAAAAGAGGGAGAGGGCAAGAGCTGGTCGCGCGGCGTGCGACGCGGCATAATCTCGCCCAGGAGATTAACTCGTGCGACGCTTGACCCGGGGGGGCTTGCTCAATCCGTACACACAGATCTCGAGGCGTTTCGTATACTTGCTGCATCTTTGCTCAATACGATTGATGCTGCATGCATTGAATCATCTTTTTTTCTTCTCGCTCCCTTTGCCCCTTTTGATGCTATAATCACTTCGAAGCATTGGTTGTCGGGCGTTTTTGCCCAACGGCTTGTAGCATAAGCTGACAAGACACCCCAAAAATGAATTTTTTAATTCCTGGCAATAACTACATGACAGAAGAGCCAAAAAGAAAAAAACCCATTTCCATTTCCCCAGTCGCTTTCGGTTCCTCTGCCAACCAACCTGCCTGATTGCTGAGGAGAAGAAATCAAAGTATTGCTCAATAATGGCCCTCTATCCCCTCCCCCACCGAGTTTCAAGTTCTGCTTTCACCAGCTTGGGTGAACCTGGAGCGGGTGGCCAAAGCGTCTTTTTTTCTTCTTTCCAAACCAGCTTCTAGAATAAGAAAAATACTTTACTTTTTTTTTTTTTTTTTCCTTTGCCCATTGTTATTCATCAACAATGGCATGTTGTTTCCGTGTACTGCGCATTGACGAACAGCTATCAATAGTGCGTTTGCGAGGAAACAGAAAAGAAAACAAGTAGAAAAAAAAAAAAACAATCAACGCGTGCCAGCTCTGGTCGCGCGCCCGTTTCGACAAACAGGGAGGAGCTTTTTTGTTGTCTTGGTTCTCCCGTCCCGTCGGCCCCCAAGGGAAGAAGCCCTGTACCGCTCCGTATCCCAGAAGGCGTGACACGAGGGGATTTGATTTTGGTGGTTGGTTAGCCTGGACGCGTGACGCGTCTTAGTACTTAGTAGCTCGTGAAGGCGCCTCATTGACCTGCGGGCGTTTGCTTGCCCACATGGCAAATACAGTTCGCCGGCCTTTGAATATCTGAAACACGACTAGGGCAAAAAAAAAGCAAAACCAAAAGACTGAATTCTAACTAAGAAAATAGCCCTTCTCTTTAGAGCTAGATGACTACAGGGAAGACCCCC
>JAFEME010000147.1:0-58019 GCA_018831755.1 Niveomyces coronatus | reverse complement strand
TGATACGCACGATAATCTCTTCATCTTCGTCGAGATACCGCTCGATACGGCCCATGGTCTCGTTCAGGGTCGCTTGCTCAAACGGCATGTCGTCGCCCATCACGAGCGACCGTATGGAATCCTCGTACGACTCGCCGTCCGTGTTGGAGCGCAGGTTGTCGACCATCTTGGCGAGGCCGTCGACGCCGTCATAGTCAATGTTGCGATACCACGGCGGGGGGCCAAAGTATTCCTCGAAGCCCTTGGGCGGGTTGACGGGATATTCGCCGTCGACGAATTTGAAGTCCAGCACGCCGGGCTTTTCGAGCTTGACGACGAACGGCTCGAGCTGAGTCCGAAAGGCCTAGGACGATGAATGAGATTGGTGTTTGTATCTTTTGCTAAGGAAGAGAGGGTAGTCGAGAAAAGTCGCAGATCCGTCGCGGGCTCACCTTGGCGCTGCCGTACGCTCCGTGTAGGCAGAGAATCTTCATCTTGGGAACAACTGGCAGGTTGCACTGTATATAGCTCGATGTAGAACGTGCGATGTATAAATTGTAACAATGGAAAAAGCAATCATGGACGATTAGATATTACCCCGGTGCAGTGGTGTGTCGTCACTGATCAGGGCTGGTCTCTGCGCGATGGCTGCCACGGATCGGAGTTGGCGCTGCTGCGAGCTCAAGAGGACACTTGTGAGCCTGAATGAGGAGAGCAGAGTCGAGCAGGCACGCCAACACTATTAACGAATGGCCAATACATACTTGCCCAACTTTGCCTTTCATTCGCTGCTAGCTGATACGTGGGGGGTAATACATGTCTGAGACGTGAGCAGAGACTCCGCAAACATGACCCTGCCCATTCTCTCAGTCAAGTGTGAAAGGACGGGAGTTTACACGGCGGAGACTACTGTCTCTCCTGGACATTAAGCGACTGAAAAAAAGTATAAAAGTGCAAAACTCCTTTCTCCCTGCCAATGATAGAGATGACTACTGGCTAGTGCACAGGGTGGTGTAAGCATGCAGGCCAAGCAAGGGAAGCAGGAAAAAGCAAAACAGAAGAAAGTGATTTTAAAGAAGTGAGACATGCGGCAGAGACCTGCTTAGCATGCAGCTGTTCTAAGAATGGGTGGATGGGAAGGAAAAAGCCGTCTATGAGCTATAATAGGAGAAAAAGCAGATTGCGGTGACATGGGTTATCAGTAGAGCAGGCCTCGACTATGGTCTCGATGTCGCGTGATCGCGCATGTAGGTTGAGGTATAGCTCAAGGAGCATATAGTGTAGTAGTCGGTCTGTGGTGGGCAAGGTCAATTACGTTGCCGCAGGTGACCTTGTATACTGTAGGAGAGGCGTTGTCTAGATGGAAGGCAAAGAGTCCATCGAGACCAAGGCAGTCTGGGCAGAGACTGGGCTCCTGTACTTGAAGAAGAACTTCTTCAGCACAACTCACGATCGGAGACGTCGTGAGAAGAAGCAATACAGGCAAAGTCGGTAGTCTGCCGCACCCATACTAGTGAGCACACTCATAAAGTAGGCCTCAGGCACGATGGTGGCTAAAGGCGGACGAGGGTGTATCCAAGTTCTTGCATTTCATGTGAAACGGGTGGGCTTGAAGAGAGCACCTTTTTCTTGGTCTTTGCTACGTGTCTAGGCAAACCACCTTCTGGAGTGGGAAAGGCGTATATTGAGCATTGTCAGAGTGAATGACCTCCCGACTTTACCCTGCTCGTCGCTCATACGGCCTATAACGGTTGCTCATAAAGTCACAATGCAATCTAACCCGCCATGGGAGGACAATCGTTCTGATTTTTTTTTCGAAAAATAAATAAATAGAGTAAAATACTATGCTGCAATTAATCGGACACTGCCTTCATAAGAGACACGTTTAAATGAACGCACTCTATTCGGATTTTAGACAAGACATGGATCTTGAGCGGATGTGCCAAGTTCATAGTCGTGATGGACGAGCTTCGCGGGGAAGGAGGGCCGAGGCTGGCTGGGGGGGGGGAGGGTCTAAGCATGAAGTGATGACTGGCGGGAATACTTGCTCTTGCAGAGACACAGCTTGAAAGGAAGGAGTTCAGAAGCTCGTGGGTGTTTCATCATTCCGAGGCGCAAAGCACATGCTGGTATGTGGTGAGAATCAGGCGAGGATTGGAGGGGGGGGGGGAGCACTTGTAGTTTGTAGGTCGTATGGTACCATTATGTACAGTACAGTCTGTATTCGGACAATCTATTACTTGAGTAAAGGTCAAGACTTATGCAAGTAGTGTCTTGCAACAGAAGAGTGAGTGAGTGCAAGTTATGTATGTACTGCATGTACCTGCCCGGTATGAGGTGGTACTGCTACGGCGTGCCTGAAGCCTCAGCAGGCGGCCGGCCGGCCGTAACGCGGTAGGGGTAGCAGCAGCGCTAAGAAGAAGAAAAAACTTGGCCCGCCAACGTCGCAACCCAGGACATTCATCTAAACCCGGCGATAACCTAACCCAAGAGGCATGCATAAGACTCTTTGTCGTGTGCCCAACTACCGAACGCTGCAGCCCAGAGCAAGGCACTTTATTCAAGATGGATGCAAGCCACGCAGCCATGCCGGAGCATTGCTGTGGCAGCCGCATGGCCGAGGCAGCAGTTGATAGTTGGTGTTCAACAGGTACTGTACAGTGTGTTGCCCCGGAGCAGTTGTAACATTGTGGCCTTGGAACCTGCGTTGGCTGCTGAAGTACAGAGTATGTACCTGTTGTACCATACCTTGGTCCTGTACCGTGCAGCACGGCCGTCGAGAACTGCTCGAGGTGACGTGCGATAAATCCACGAAGAAGAGTAGGACAATATGGATCTCGCCGACCGTGTTAATTTTATGATGAACCTCGTTGAATTGTACATGCGTTTCTCGCACACTTGATTGTAAATTATTACCGAAAAGGTACGTACATATATATAGTACCATAGTCTTTCTATGGGTCATGGGCAAATCCGAGCCGCACACGCGCAGCACAGTACCCCTGAGGTTAATTAAACCTGTGCCTACTAATGTGCTGTACATGCAGTACTACTAACGCTATACACTCTGCACAGTACATGCAGTACAGATTACAGTGCAGCAATACAATGCCACACTTGCAATAGTGGCCGGCCTGTGCCTTGGACCAATGCATCCAGCTTCATCGCAAAAGTAGAACAAGACGACATATTTTTTTTTCTTACTTTCGGCAGCCATTGGAACACCTCCGGCCAGATTTTGACCCATCGTGAATAGGTCTATAGCAAACTTGTAGATGTGTAGATAGCTACTACCCATACCCATAGTACATGTCTTGATAGTCCAAATACTCAATAGTACATACAGTAGGTACAGTACAACATACCCTCCGCAATGGTAGCCGGCCCGGCCGTCGCCATGACTAATCTTTGGAATGATGGCAATGGCCCTTCGGTCACGACCGCACGCGCCATCTAGGAAGCCTCCCTTCCTGGCCCAGCTCTCCAGTCCCAGCGTCTCTCCCTTTTTCAAGGCGAGGCAAAAAGTCGAGTATCGACTTTTACTAGCTTTGAACCGGCACGGGCTAGCCGTTACCGTGATGATGTGATGTATGTGATGCAAGCACCGCTCTGCGCATGGCGCTCTCTGGAATCGTGCCTCCCTTTTCGCTCTCATTTGTCCATCCAGCTAACAAACCAAGTACAGCTCCTACCTAGCTACACCCCTAATCCAAACTAAGAACTTTCAAGATCCACGCCGCCTGGGAACGTCAACTGTGTCATTTTCAAATACCATGAGCAGGGCTCGTTTCACAAGATCAAAGACCGAAAGACTGCCTGTTCGCGTGGCGTGGCGTCTCAAGCCCCTCGGGTCAGCAAACAACATGGCCGAGGTGAAAACGTTGCCAGCAGACAGACACAATCCTCTTTCCAAATCTCACCTGCCATCATTCATACAACACAGATTCCTAGACTCAGGAACCCCCGTCTTTAGCTTGATCCACTTACAGTGCCTTAAACCACCCTCCCTCCATAATCGTCTCTCGAGGGACGCCCCTCCCCCCCTACCTTGTCCTCGATTGCCTTCGTTGAGCAATAAGGTGTTATCCGCGCTCCGCGATCTCTTGGTTCTATCCAGTTTTTCTCTTTGGCTCATCAGCCTGACGGCGTATGACTTATGATCTGTGTGTAGGTGTAGGACTCGGTTCAATTTTCGTCCTTCACCCCCTCCGAGACCCCCCCCCATGAGAGGTCCTGTTCGGCTTCGTGCAGCTGTACGCCAACGGCTTGCGTAGCAATGATTCTTCATGTTGCTTTTTCCCAGGGCTCCTCTTTGTCTCTGTCCCTTTTCTCCTGTCTCATTCTTCCATATATATGCCACTGTAGCCTACTGAACTCGTCCGTCCCTGGCCTGGGTTCTCACCTTACCACACTCTCTGTCTGTCCCTCTCTCCCCAGTCGGCCGACACTTTCTTCATCCATGTTGCCCACCTCATCATTATCTCGTGGATATTGATACCCCAGAGTCGACCGAGTATATTAACGGCTCATATTGTTTTGCATATATATCTGGTTTGTCAGTTCGCTAGCATCGATAGTGGCGCGTCTTCTATATCGACAGTATGGAACGGCCAATGCCCTTGGCCGTCGTCGGCATGGCCTGCCGCACCTCGGGTGATGTGCAATCTGTCGACGATTTCTGGACCATGCTGTCCCGTTCGCGAGATGGCTCTATCCCCATTCCCAAGAGTAGATACAACGCCGACGCCTACTATCACCCCAACCCACAGAAGAGAGGCACGTTCAATCAAGTCGGCGGCTATTTTATAGATCGTGACCTTTCTGCGTTCGACGCGCCATTCTTCAACATTACCAAACAGGAGGCGAGTTCCATGGGTAAGTGGCCCTTGATCGCGATTCGCTCGTGCCGTTCGTGCCGGCTAAACACCTGGACCATGCAGACATCAACCAACGACAGCTCCTCGAATGTGCTTACGAGGCTCTTGAAAATGCCGGGTTTCCAAAACACAAAATATCGGGTCAAAACATGGGCGTCTTTGTCGGGTGCAAGCGCGCCGACTATCGCACTGGCAGCCTGCAGGATCTCAATCAGGTCGAAATGTTCGAGGCGACTAGCGGCCACAGTTCTATCCAGGCCGGTCGACTATCCTATTACTTCAACCTCAACGGTCCCTCATTTTCCGTCGACACAGCGTGCTCCTCGAGCTTGCACGCCATGCACATGGCCGTTCAAAGCATCCGAAATGGCGAATGCGGCTCTGCCATCGTCGCCGCCAGCAACCTCTACATGAACCCGGACGACCTAATACAGATGTCTATGCTTGGCCTCTTCACTCCGACTGGAAAGACGTACGCCTTCGATCATCGCGGCACCTCTGGCTTCGCGTGCGGCGAAGGTGCCGGCTGTATTATACTGAAACCGCTCCATCAGGCTATCCGTGATAATGACAAGATCCGCTCCATCGTCGTCAACACAGGAATCAATCAGGACGGAAAAACCGTCGGCCTGACCTCGCCGAGCGCACAGCAGCAGGAGCAGCTCATGCGCCAAGTTTACGCGCGCGCCAACATCAGCCCCAGCGATACCGGTTTTGTCGAGGCCCACGGCACAGGAACCAAGGTGGGCGATCCTCTAGAAGCCAGTGCAATTCATAGCTTCTTTGGCGAGGGCCGTACCAAGCGCAATCCTCTCTACCTTGGCTCGGTCAAGACCAATATTGGCCATCTCGAAAATGCGAGTGGCCTCTTGTCAGTCATCAAGTCTACACTAATGCTCGAACGCAATTTCATACTTCCGAATACAAATTTCGAAAAGGCCAGCCCGGCCATCCCGCTGGACGAATGGAACATGAAGGTGCCGACTACAATCCGCCCATGGCCGAGAGGCAAGCGTTTCATCAGCGTGAACAACTTCGGCTTTGGCGGCTCCAATGCCCACGTCGTTCTTGAAAAGCCACCCCTTTCGCAGCTTGCCAAAGACCTTACTATCGAAGCTGGCAGCGATCAAGTCGTACCGAGATTGTTCGTCATGTCCGGCAACGACCAAGGTGCCGCGAAGCGCAACGCCACTGCCATTGGAATCTACACTGAACAACATCCCGAGGTCTTCCAGAAGCGAATCATCCGCGATATGGCTTACACCCTGGGCGAGCGAAGGACGCACCACGACTACCGTCTAGCCCTCACTGCCAGTAGCTTTGATGAGCTCGTGTCATCGCTTAATTCGGAGCCGATGATTCCTACGATTGCCTCGGCGGAGCCACTCAGACTTGCCTTTGTGTTCACTGGTCAAGGTGCTCAGTGGCCCCAAATGGGCAAGCAGCTTCTCAACACACACCCTGTCTTTGCCGATACGGTCAAGGCTGCCTCTGACTACCTGGAGAGTATAGGCGCCCCATTTTCATTGTCAGAAGAGCTGATGCGCGAAAAGAGCGAGTCCATCGTTGGTCTCGCACACGTGTCGCAACCGATCTGTACCGCGGTCCAGCTTGGATTGGTCCAACTTCTCCGGTCTTGGAACATTCATCCGTCTGCAGTCATCGGCCACTCTTCTGGCGAGATGGGCGCTGCGTTTGCCGCCGGCGCAATTAGTCTGCAAGAGGCCATGGCCGCCGCCTATTACCGCGGACACTATGCGGCGGAGATGAGGCAGCGTCACCCTAAGCTTCGCGGCGCGATGCTGGCTATTGGTGCCGGTCCCGCCGTTGTCAAAGACATCATCAGCTCGATGGAGCTTTCCGGCGTCAATGTCGCCTGTGAGAACTCGCCCAACTCTGTTACTGCCTCCGGCGACGAGGCACAGATTGACAGACTGGCGATGGAGCTTGAGAACCGCAGCATTTTCAACCGAAAGCTTCGCGTTGAGATGGCGTATCACTCATCTCACATGAAGCTGGTCGCTGACGACTACCTGGACGCAATTCGCAACTTGCGTCCAGACTCCACGGATAGCGTCGAATTCTACTCATCGCTCGAAGGAGGAAAGTTGGCCAACACCGCAGCGCTGGGCGGCCAGTATTGGGTCGACAACCTGACCAGCCCTGTTCTCTTCTCATCCGCTTTTGCGGAGCTATACAAGAATGAGAAGCCAGATGTCGTCATTGAACTCGGACCACACGCCGCACTAGAAGGTCCTGTCAAGCAAATCTTGAAGAGCATCAGCTCACAGGCCGCCACCAGCACCAAATATTTTTCCGCGCTTGTTAGAAATCAAGAGGCCACGGCCACAGCCGTCAAGCTGGCCGGCAATCTTTGGAGTCATGGACATCCCATCAACTTTTCTGCCGTCAACCTGACCCTGCCCAGCCAGCAGATGCCATGTCTTATCTCTGACTTGGCACCTTACTCATGGTCACATCAACAGTACTGGGCAGAGTCCCGTGCGGGCAGGAACCGTCGGCTCAAGCCCTTCCCTCGTCATGACTTGCTTGGCATCCTGGACGACTTTTGCAACGAAGACGAGCCCACATGGAAGAGTACAATCAATACCGATGACATTCCCTGGATCAAAGACCACAAGATGCAGGGCCTGCCCACGTATCCGCTCTCGGGCTACATCACAATGGCTGCTGAGGCTGCCCTTCAGCGTGCTCAGCTACGCGGCATCGCGATCGGCGACGTTGCGAAATTTCGCCTGAGGGATGTCAAAGTTAGCAAAGCATTGATTATTGAAGAAAATACCAACTACGACCTACGGTTCAGTCTCAAAGCACATGCAGAGGGGTTGGCGTCATACTCGGATGTTTGGGACGAGTTTCACATCTCGTCGTGGACCGCATCTCGAGGCTGGCTCGAGCACTGCCGCGGGCTGGTGGGCATCAGAAAGGCGGCTGTGGAAAATATCGTTCGACCTGTTACATATGGGGCCGCTCTGAAGCGCCGAGCCTTGATTCAGAACGACAGTGCTCACATCGTAGACGTCGAACGCTTCTACTCTGAGCTTGAGACCGAAGGTGCCGGATACACCGGATGCTTCGAGAGTAAAGAGAATGGTAGCCTCCGAGTTGCTGATAACATGGCTGGCTGCGACGTTACAATCAAGGACACTGCTCAGTGTATGCCGTACCGACATGAGACTAAAAGTTCCGTCCCCAGCGCTTTCCTCGACACTATCTTCCAAACAGTATTCCTCAGCCTAGGTGCCGGTCGCGGTGGTATGCCTCACCTGTACATGCCTGCGGCTGTCAAAGAGCTGGAGATTGGTCTCGAGTCGCCTAGTGAGGTTGGAGAGACTGTACAAGTTGTGACTGAGTGCCCAGCGGTGATCACCACAGGCGCCGTCGACTTTACTATTGACGTCTGGCAGAATAGCCCAGCTGTACCTGTCATGTCATTTTGCGGCTTCACCATGAGTCCGCTGTATGGAGATGCTTTTGAGGGTCAAGTACCTCGCTCACTGTGCTATGATGTGAAATGGGAGTCTCTGGCACAGCAAAAGGCAAAGAATACCGCTATAGTTGTGCATGAGCTGGTCAATGGGAGAGCGAATCAGACTGAGGCCGATGGTCCTGTTGTCAATGGTCATGGTCATGCAAATGGTCTTATCAATGGTGACATGGACACCTACAGTGTCCATGCCAATGGCGTCAATGGCGTCAATGGTATCAACGCTACCAAAGGTCACGTCGAGACTGCCATGACTAATGGTCATTGCGACAAGATTGAAAACAGCTGCATGAACCCGCTGAAAAGTCCAACTGACCACTATCAAAGGGACTTGAATGGTCACGCCAACATTGACAACTCTAATGCACAAACTTGTGGTGAATCAAATGGGCACAATAATGGCAATTCGAATGGTCACACCACCGGTTATACGAACGGTCATGCCAATGGCGAATTAGATGGTCACGTCAACGGCGCCTTGAGTAGCCATATCAACGGTCACAGTAACGGCCATTCACTCTTTGACCATATCAACCAGCCAAATGATCAAATAGAAAGCCAGACGAACGGTCATTGTAATGGACACTCGAACAATCGCACCAGCGCCTACACCATCGGTCATAGTGGCATGAACTACATCGATCTCAGCGAGACGCCCATCACCATTATTTGCGACGATGGATTCTCAGATCCTCTTGCCTCTGCTCTGGCTAGTCTCATTGAGATTCAAACTGGCGGCCAGATGCCGTCAGTCACCTCGCTGGCGAATGTTGCCATTTCGTCTACCACAAGATACATCTGCCTTAACGAGGTGACCGGGTCCGTTTTTCAAGGCATGGATTCGGCTACCTTTACACACATTCAGAAGCTCTTGCTCAACTGCTCATCGATCCTATGGGTTGGCAGCGGCACATACCACGCAGCAACGAACCCAATGAACAATCTGGCCCAGGGTCTCTTCCGCACCGTTCGTTCAGAGCTCAACAAGGTTGCCGGAACCCTGGATCTGCACCCCAAATCGACGCTGAAGCCCGTTGATCAAGCTCAGCTGATTATTACTGCCATGAAAGCCACACTCGAAACCGCGGAAGACGGCGAACCTGTTGACTTTGAGTTTGCTGAGCGGGACGGCAAGCTGTTTGTGCCTCGTGTCTACAGCCAGAAGGAAATGGATCTCGAGCTTTTCCGGGCGACTCAGCCGTCGCGCCCGTATTTGCAGGACTTCTGTCAGCCTGGACGCCGCCTCAAGGTAGCTGTAGGTACGTATGGGGCGCTGGATTCCCTTTACTGGAAAGATGAAGAGGTGTTTGATCTTGGAGAGGACGAGATCGAGATTCGGGTGGCTGCTACGGGCATGAACTTCAAGGATGTGGTGATTGCGATGGGTCAGCTGGCAAGCCCATATCTCGGAGTGGAATGCTCTGGTACGGTGTCCCGTATTGGCTCTCGAGTGACATGGCTCAGGGTTGGCGATCGCGTGTGCGCTATGACACACGGGGCGTATGGCACCTTCGCGCGCTGCCCTGCAAGCAGCGTGGGTATCATTCCTGAGGGTATCAGTTTCGAGACGGCTGCGTCCTTGCCTGTCGTGTTCTGCACTGCTTACTATGGGCTCATCGATCTCGCGCGCCTCGAAGAGGGAGAGAAGATTCTGATTCATGCTGCGTCTGGCGGTGTCGGCCAGGCAGCCATGCAGCTTGCGCATATGATTGGCGCCGAAGTCTTTGCGACTGTCGGGAGCCTCGACAAGAAGCAACACCTGATGGAGGAGTATGGCATCGCCGAAGACCACATTTTCTATAGTCGCGACTCATCCTTCGCACCCGCTCTCAAGGATGCGACCGACGGCAAAGGCGTCGACGTTGTGATCAACTCACTCGCTGGAGACCTGCTGAGAGAAACCTGGTCTTGCCTCGCACCTTTTGGTCGCTTCATTGAGATTGGCAAGAGGGACATCAACTCCAACACCAGGCTGGAAATGGCCAAGTTCGAATGGAATTGCACCTTTACCTCGGTCGATCTGACCAAAGTTGCGGACTACAGACCGAAAACGATGGGCCGTGTCTTCCGGGACGTGATGGAATTACTGCAAAAGAAGACCATCAAGCCAATCGGCCCCATTACAACCGTCAGCATCAGTGACGTCGAAGCCGCGCTGCGTAAGCTGCAGAGCGGCAAGACAACAGGCAAGGTTGTGGTGAGCCACGAAGTTCGCGGCAAGGTGAACGCGACTCACCCGGAGGCGAGCGCGCACTTGCTAAAGGCCGATGCCACGTACGTCATTATCGGCGGCACCGGTGGACTCGGTCGTTCCATGGCGAAGCGATTGGTGCAGCGTGGGGCTAGACATGTCGTGTTGTTGTCTCGCACTGGTAAGATGAACGTCCAGCTCGAGTCCCTCGCTCAAGAATGCGGCATGCTTGGGGCCGAAATTCGAGTTGTGGCATGCGACGTGGCAAACGAGCAGAAGGTAAAGGAGTTCGTGGAGGAGGTTCGCGGCACGATGCCGCCGATTCTGGGCGTCATCCACGCGGCCATGGTGCTACGAGATGCGCTTTTCGAGAATATGTCTTTTGAGGACTACAGCGCTGTTGTGTGCTCAAAGGTGGCGGGCGGGTGGAACTTTCACGAGGCACTGCTGGATACGCGACTCGACTTTTTCATCGTCTTGTCGTCAGTGGCGGGCATCGTGGGCAACCGCGGCCAAGCCGGCTACGCGGCAGCCAATACCTTTTTGGATGCCTTGACGGTGCACCGTCGGCAGCTGGGCCTGGCGTCAACGTCTCTCAATCTGACTGCGGTCGAAGGTGTCGGATACCTAGCCGAGAACTCGGCGAAGCAGTCGGAGGTGCTGAAGAATCTGTCTGGCAGCACCATGGGGGAGAGCGAAGTGCTGGCGCTATTGGAGGCGTCGATTGATGGCAGAGTGGATGCGCTGAGCAATGGCCAAGCTATTACCGGGCTGGACCTGAGCGACGCCAGGAGCTTTCCGTACTACGCTGCCGATGCCAAGTTCAAGCCCCTGCGAGACGCGGCGCTTGCATCGAGCGCGGCTGCCTGCGGCGAGGGTGACGGCGCGGCCAACCTGCCCATTGCCAAGAGGCTGGGCCAGACTGCGACGATGGAGGAGGCGGTGGAGACTGTCAGCACGGGGCTGAGAGAGAAGCTGGGGTCGATCCTGATGCTGCAGGAGGACGTCATGGCGGCGAGACAGGCGACGACGACGATCACGGCCTTTGGGCTGGACTCGCTGAACGCGATCGAGCTGCGCAACTGGATCGGCAAGGACCTCCAGGCGCACATGCAGGTGCTAGAGCTGCTGACGAGCGGGACGATTGCTGATTTGGCGGTGCAGGTCCTTCGCAAGAGCAGGATCCGCGGATCGTGGAGCGGGGACAAGACGGCTTGAGATGGCTCATTTATTTACATACACGACGAGCATTGGGTTGTGGTGTTTTCTATTTTTACATTGGCATAAATTGGCATAACTTGATGGGCGTTTTTTTTTTTTTTTGTGTTTATTTCCTGATCTTTTTCCATTACTACTCTACATTTCATTCTATGTTTAATTTGCAGTGTCGGTCCTCCACGAGGGGCTTTGCGCTTGCAGTATTTTTATATAATAACATGTTACATTTTGGTCAATGATTTGGTGTAGACTGAATATGTGCCAGGTTTAGCAGACTCTATAGATTGCACGGCTGGCCCTCAATGGAAATGGCCGAGACCAGCCCCCAGTATGGATTCCGAAATAGTCTACCCATTTCTAGGGTGCTTAATCATAAAATGTATATAGATGTTTCCCCAGAAAATATTGAGACGACAAAAAGAAAAAAAAATTATTCTGAGCGCCACCAAATTGCGCCATCCAAACAGACCCAGAGGTCGGGGGGTATTGGGGGGGGATCGGGCAATTTTCCCTCTATTTTCCTCTTATCTCTCGTGTCCCTTCTTGTTTCCGATTTTTTTTACTCTCACTTTTCTTTTTATACATCATAGGTCGAATTAGACACTCCATAGGCGGTTCATTCTGACCTTCCCATACACTTTTTTTCTTCTTCCTTCTTGGCCCTTCTCATCGTCAACTCCAGCCAATGTCATCGTGACCAGCATCTCACGTGCCCACCCTCGCCCAAAACGCCGCGAGAACATCATATCCTCCGACAACCCCCTTCCTCTCTCACGCATGAGGCGCTCCCCCGCCATTCCCGCCCTCTCCTGACTTCTTGCCCCGACGGCCATGGCGACGCCGGGCAAAGACGACGCCGACCACACCATCCGCCCCCTCGACAGCAACAAGCCCCCGGGCCACGGCTCGCCGCTCCTCTCCTCCACCCCGCCCCCGCGGCGCACCTACGGCAGCGCCACCAGCGGCAGCCGCCATGATGACCGCACCGCGGAGGAGGGCGGCGGCGGCGGCGGCGACGACATCGGCGTGCTCCCCGCCGAGCAGGCCGATCTCCGCCGGGGCCTGGCGGATCGGCACCTCTCGATGATCGGCATCGCGGGGGCCATCGGCACGGGGCTCTTCCTGGGCCTGGGCGGCGCGGTGCGCACCGCCGGCCCGCTCGGCGCCCTCCTCGGCTACGTCACCGTCGGCCTCGTCGTCTGCGCCGTGCAGTTCGCCCTCGGCGAGGTCGCCGCCCTCATGCCCGTCACCGGCTCCTTCGTCCGCCACGCCGAGGTCCTCGTCGACCCGGCCTGGGGCTTCGCCGTCGGCTGGAACCTCGTCTACGGCAACCTGCTCTCCATACCCTCCGAGATCACCGCCATCTGCGTCCTCATCGAGTTCTGGACCAGGCCCGCCGGCGGTGGTGGCGCCGGCCAGGCCGCCGCCCCCAGCGTCAGCCCCGCCGTCTGGATCGTCGTCTTCATCCTGCTCACCGTCGCCGTCGGCATGGCCCGCGTCCGCGTCTTCGGCGAGGTCGAGTTCTTCTTCGCCCTCCTCAAGATCCTGCTCGTCGTCTTTCTCGTCATCCTCGGCCTGGTCATCGACCTCGGCGGCGTCCCCGGCACCCCCGCCGTCTACTTCCGCTACTGGCGCGACCCGGGCCCCTTCGTCGAGTACATCGCCCGCGGCGGCTGGGGCCGCTTCCTTGGCTACTGGAGCGTCATGACCAGCGCCGTCTTCTCCTTCGCCGGCGTCGAGTCCATCGCCATGGCCGGCGCCGAGACCCGCAACCCCCGCAAGGCCATCCCCGCCGCCTGCAAGCAGGTCTTCCTACGCATCGTCATTTTCTACATGCTCGCCATCCTCATCGTCGGCATGCTCGTCCCCAGCAACGACCCCCGTCTCGACGCCGGCGGCGGCGGCTCTTCCGTCACCCAGAGCCCCTTCGTTATCGCCGCCCAGGCCGCCCACCTGCCCGCCGTACCCTCCGTCGTCAACGCCGTCCTCGTCACCAGTGCCTGGTCCTCCTCTAACCAGGCCCTCCTCTCCGGCACCCGCGTCCTCTACGCCCTCGCCCTCAAGGGCCAGGCCCCGGCCCTCTTCCTCCGCACCACCTCCTGGGGTGCCCCCTACGCCTGCGTCGCCCTCTTCGCCCTCTTCATGTTCCTCAGCTTCATGAGCCTCTCCAGCGGCGCCCTCACCGCCTTCTACTGGCTCATCAGCCTGACCGCCGCCGGCGTCCTCGTCTCCTGGATCGCCATCCTCATTAACCACATCCGGCTGCGCCTCGCCATGCGCACCCAGGGCATTCCCGAGAACCGCCTTCCCTGGCATAACTCCTGGACCCTCTGCTCCTCCTGCTGGGCGCTCTTCATGTGCGTCATCATCCTGCTGACGGCGGGCTTTAGGGTCTTCACCGCCAACAATTGGAGCCCGCAAAGTTTTGTTTCCTCGTACCTCGATATACCCCTCGTCCTCATAGCCTTTGCGGCTTGGAAGTTCGCCAAGAAGACTAGAATCGTCAAGCTGTCCGAGATACCTGTCCGCGCTGCCTTGCAGCAGGCAGAACAGAAAGATATCACGGAGACTGCCACTGAGCCATGACCAGCAGCTTCACTCGTCATGACAGACCTGATAACCGTGGTCCTAGCACATTAGTATGCAACCAATTCAGTTTTGCATTCTGGCGACATCAATTTGTAAAAAAAAAAAAAAAAAAAAAAAAAAGATGCGAGCTTCATTACTCGATTCTCTCTACTTGAATCCATATGACGACATGGATGTTAATGATACCCGTAAAGAATGTCGTATTTGTTTCTGTTCCCAAATCGCATCTATGTAAATTTTGTACAGAATGGTGTATCGACATGTGGATGTAAATGGTCAGGTAGATAGATGCGGAACTCAAACATAGAATCAGAAACGCCTCGCAATGCTAGGCTAAATAAATGCTAAAAGTTTATCTTGTTTCCAAAACTGCCCATAGCCTCTATTGTCGCGGTCCAAAGTCAAGAAGAGGAAACGAGGGTCAAGATAAAATGACGCCAAGACGAGACATAAATCATAGGGAGGCGGGGGGAGACTCGGTTGCTGCTTTCAGCAGGCGGCCAAGAGTCAAGAATCTCTTCATGGAAAGACTCCCTGACGCCACGACTCTACTCTGTCCATGGACCCGGTGTTGTGCGGCATCTGCGTCTGCCGATCGGCTTGCATCCCACCGAATCCTGCAAGCCCTCCTTTATTATACATGCCAGCGTTGTTGAATACATGGGTTGTGCTCGCAGAGTAAGGATGGACGAATGGCCCCTGTTGGTAGTGTCCGGCGGGAAACATCATGCTGTTCGGTCGATGCAGTTGTCTCGCTCCGGCGAGTTGGACGCTCACAGGCCGCTGGTGGCCCATTAGCATACTGCGCCCTCCGTTTCCATCATTGAAAACGCCACCACTAAATCCCCCCTTCTGGGCGAAGCTGGGCACGGACAACGTCGACGGCATCTGAACGCGCATGGCGGCCAATTTGGCGTTTTGCTCACGCGCCAAACGCTCCTCGTCCTCTCTCCGCTGCATCTCTTCCTGGACTCTCAGGTCAGGGCTCTTTCGTGGGTGTGCAGAAAGCATACTGGCGAGGCTCATGCGACGATCTTTGTTCGGCACACCAGAGGCGGCAGTGGCTCCAAGTCCTATTTCCTGCTGGCGAGCGGCTCGTTCAGCCTGCAGTCTGCGACGTCGCTGACCGAGAGTTTCTTCTTCCTCCGGAGCCGCATCTCCTGCCTTGGTGTGCTTCTGCTGGGCTCCGTCATCAGACTTGCCCGCCTCGAGAGGGTCAAACTGGCTCAAAAGCTCCGCAGAAAAAGCAACACTGACAGGGCGAGTCGGTGGCAGCGATATTTCCCTCTCCCCTTCAGCCTCGGCGGCCAAACGTTTTCGTCTTTCGGCCAACGTCTCGCCTTCCAGGTCCTCGTGCGACGATGGGCCGAGTGATATCATTGACTGGCGCGGCCGGGTGTCGCCGAGCCTAGGAGGCGGCAACAACATACTTTGCGGTCGAGGCGCCTGGAACGACGTATCAACGCCCTGAAGACGCGCTCGCCGCCTGCTCAGCGGCTCGTTCTCTTCGATTTCTTTCTTCTCAATCAGACCGAGTGGCCGCTCTAAATCAGCCATATTCTTAGCTCCTTGCTGCCTCGCAGCAATGATTGCGAGTGGGACGTCTTCATCGTCAGACCCATTCTGGTTGACATGTGCATCAGGATCCTCCCAGGCCAAGTTGACACGCTTGTTTTTGCGATCTAATCTTTGTGTCTCTGCAATGGCATCGAGCTCAAGAAGCGTGGCCTGCGTGCCGTTGGAATGTTGAATCTTATTCTGAACACGTTCCTTCTGTTGCAGCTTTCGAAGTTGCAACTCGGCCAGCAGGGTTGTCGGAACTCCCGTCATCTCCTCGTTCTCGCTCCCCTCTTCTTTACTGTGCTGCGCGCGCTCCTCATAGTGGTCGTTGGAATGGGCGTGATCACTGACTGCATGGTCCCTCTGAACCGCATCTCCGGCCTCGAATGAATTCTTGATGCTGAGCGTTTTGTGGTCGTTTTGGCTGCTGCGGCTTGGACTGTGTCTACCGAGCCACATTAAAGAAGACCTCTTCTTGACCTCCATTTCGCTGGACGGCGGTCGAAGAGAAGCTGCAGAGTCTTTCTTGACAGGCCCGTACACCTCGGAACCAAGTTTCCCAGCATAAAGATGGTCCGTGAAGGCGCTAACTGGGGCGCTGGCAGAGGCATTCAAGACGTCATCCAAGGCATCCATGGCAGATCCGTCTTTGGCCTCCATGTCGGCAGTGGCAGAGGGGGCGTCAAAGTAAGCGCTCGCGCGAAGCTGGGAGGGAACATTGCCCATCATAGACATTCGACTCTTGCGCTTGTCGACAGTCTTGGGCTCGGCAATGCGCTTCGGGATGCGCAGAGTGGCGGCAAGATTTTCATGAGTTTCTGTAGGTTCAGCTAGTACGTCTGAAGTGACAGGCTCGTGAATATCTTGCAAATCTTTCGCAGATAGGGGAAGATACGAAGGTCGGCGCTCATGATGACGCTCCTTCAATGTGGATGGACTTTGCACCTCAGTCAGATCGACAACGGGAAGGTCCAAGGCAGGCAGCACGGAAGCTCGATTGACATTGCTACTGGACGTAGAGTGGCCTGTGTTTTCCATCATGGCGCTGAGCACCTTTGACTGTCTGAGGTTTCTCTGATCCGCTTTTGGTCGGTTTGACAGTTTCTGGGGTATGTTCAATGTTGCGGGGACACGGGCTGGATAGTAGTTCATCTGGACGCCGGATGCAGGGTCAAAGAAGGACTGGGGGCGAACGAGGCCGACCGGCTGCGACGGTGGTGGCGAGTGATAATCTCCAGACGCAAAAGGCAGCGATTGGGGGATTTGCAAAGGCGGTAGATCGAACTCATCGTCCCCCAAGCCTTGCTCAAAGGTGGCGTAATCGTTGCCGATTACCGTGGGCCCGACATGCAGGCCCTCGTCATGTTCCATCTCGCCCTCAGGGCAATGAACACCGTCAAAGTCGAAGAATGCGTGCTGGGCTTGGTGATATGTGTCCTGCGAGTGTACCGAAGCAGGACGATTGTTCGATTCAGTCTGATTCGATATTTGGTGTTTTTCTCGAGCCGACGGGTCAAAGAGGTGCGGAGGAACGTCTGGCATCATTTGGTGAAACGCGTCAGTGCCGGGCTGCTCCAAGTCGACCTCATTGCACGGTTGGCATTGTGGGTCGTCCAGCTCTTCTTCTATCGGCGGAGCGTCATCAGCTTCATCAAGAACGTCTTGGGTGAGGGCGATGGGCTCTAATTCAGATATGTCGGCCAAGGACATTTTCGCAGAACGAACACTCCTGACGGAGCTTTTGCCAGGGCCGTGTCGAGTCAGGGTGCCCATGGTATCTGCGTCGGAATGCAATACCGGCGTCATTGAGCCGGGGATCAAGCGGCCGGAAATTGAGGCACTTGGCGACATGATGAAGGCAGCAGGCGAATAGCCACCTTGGCGGGCGGCAATGTTGGTAGAGACGATGGAAGATGAGGTGGACATGTGTCTCTTCGCTTGTGCAGTAGACGAAGTTCCGTCGTCGGCATTTCTGATGCTAGCGGCGAGCATCGATGATTTCCTCGAGTCACTCCTTTTCAGCTCACCATGCAAATCGCGGATAGCATCGTCGATGGAACTAGTTAGTGACAACTGCTGGGCAGAAAGTTCGAGCTGAGCGACGCTGCTGGCAGTGCCTGGCCTACTGGTGACGTCCAGCGAAGGTCGAGAAATTGGCTTGGGATGGAGAATCTTGGTACTGGCCGGAACAGTGCCGGTATGCAAAGGGGCAATTTCGCCGTCAGGGATCAAGGGCGAGTGGGAGTCATTGCAGGGTGAGCGTAGATGTCGGAGGATATCTGTATTCGAGTCGGGATGAATGGGTGAAGGGTCGGAAGGCGTAGTCCGTGAGAGAGCAGGGCTTGAGTCTGAGAGTCGAGCAGGCGATATTGAGGTGGTCTGGCCATCATATAGCTTGAGGGGAGCGGGCGTGGACTCGGGCGTTAGGGTCTGTGGTATGCTCATGGGAGCACCCTTGTCAGGGGATTGTATGAAGAGACCCAGGGGTGTGCAGACGCGATTTGCAATTGGATCGATGGCTGTTGGTCCAGGCTGTAAAGAGTCGGTAGACTCTTGACTCTGAAGGGCCTGTGATGATTCGAGGGACACAGGCATCCGTGATTGCATGTCGCGAGATGGCGCGAGGGGTTTTCTGGGCAACGGTTCGGCCATACTTGAGCGCATCAGCGAACCGTCGCCGAAGCAGGGTCGAAGGAGAAATCCTCCGCGGTCGCAAAAGTGATGGCTACGTGCAGAGACGGATCGGTCGAGGCGGAGACTTTGTTACCTCGGCGCAAGAAGCAAATTTCAGAAGCAAATAGATCGGATCGTGGCGCGCAAAGCAAAAAGTGAGACCGGGGAAGTTGGATAGCTAGCGGCAAGGAGCGCGACATGAACAAATCCAAGCGGTGGACGATGGCAATGGCGAGGGAGGACGAGCGAGTTCCCTGTGTCAAATTCCGTAGAGGCCGATGAGCGGTAAATCGGACGATTCACAAGTGGCTGAGCTTTTATAGCGAGTTGCGTCGAGCATGAGCGTAGAACATTGAAGCAAGCGTAGCCGGTAATCTCAGAGATACGCAAGGGCGAGACAGGAGCGGGAAGGTGTAGCAGATTGTCTCACGCGGGTCCAGGGCTATCCTCGACGTTGGAAGCTTTCTGGTGGCGGGAGGGCGGCGATGACGATTCGGCCGACCGTTTGGTCGCTCCTACTCTGCGACGCTAGTCAAACAGTGACGCCTGGGTCAGACGTGATTGAGTTGGAGCTTGAGCTTGTATCAATAAAAGAAAATTCAATCTCGGCCGCCGCAAGAAAGGGCAGAAAAAAAAAAGGGCAGAAGCAAAGAGCAGAAAGATACGGCAAGATTGAAGCAAAAAAGGTGGCGCGGCTGGCAGTCAGTAAGTCAGTCAGTGCGGGAGTACGTGCGTTTGAATGTAGGTGTAGGTACCTGTAGGTGTAGGTGCACAGTTTTTGCCAGTACTGTGCTTATCGAGTGCCACGTTCCAGGCAAGGCAAGGAAAAAGTGCTTGCGGGTACCAGCCAGACTCGGACGGCCCAGGCCCTGACGGAAAGAAAATGTTCGGCTGGCTTTGTTCTAGCAGGTAGTAGTAGTATCTTAGTGTGCCTACTGTAGGTATCTGCTAGCTGTACCTGTTTGTATGTAGCAGGTACCTGGGGCCGACAGTAAAAAAAAGGCTGGCACTAGGCGACTTTGGGCATGCTAGCCAATCACGATTGCCTTGTACCAACCTAAGAATGAACAGGAGGACGAGGAAAAGTCTAGGTATCAGCGAACGGCGCAATCGACCAAAGGGTCCCTCACAGTGGAAGGAGTACTACAACGAAGAATAAAATGAGGAGCGAAGGAAACACGGCTTAATGGGCAAGGGAAAAGGGGAAGACACGAGGGCAGCGGGATGGCCTGGGCAGGGCTTGGGCTTCCGGAACCATTTTGGCGCCTCCCGTGCTTGTTTGCGGCTTGCTGCTCGCCCAACTACTATTAGCGGCAAAATGGCTACAGAGAAAGTGGGGGGGTTCTGCAGACATTCGAAAACGACCATTGGCCGACGGGCTAATGAGCGCTGACCACCCAGTGCCGGACACTTCATATTTCACTTTACATAAGTACCAGGAAAATCCTGAAAGTGCCCCGGTTGCTGCATGGGAAAAGGTAATAATAAAATAACCCCCCTCTCAAGGTCTCATGGCACAGCCGCAATTCGTGTCCCATCCTACCTTGCCTGTCGGTGACCGTCATAAAGTGTGCCATGATTCGTGTCGTGCTGCTTTGCTTTGATAGCCGAGCCGCACATTAGTCTGCCGCCACATGCATTTCTAACAGTCGACCGTCACAGTGCGCTATGTCGACGCCTCAACGGATCGACGAGTCAGCATCGTCGTCACCTCCGTCTCTCCGCACGCCACAGTCCCCGGCATATTCTAGCTCATTTCTATGTGGCTTGCATCAGCTGTCATGTTGGCCGTTGATTGATGGACCATCCCATGGTTTCAGCCCCTCTCGAGATCATCGTGTCGTAAAAATTTCTGGCCTGCACGTACTGTACCTTCTAGCTCAGGCCTAAGTGGACAGGTCGTTCGTATTCAATATGGGCCAGCCAGACAGGAAGCCTTTCCACCCCGTCGTTTAGATCCCTATATGGACTGCCATGACCAACAAGGCTACAGACATGCCATTGTGTATGTCCCAGTTGGTCGCCGAGTCGGAAGCAGGCATGGGGCCCGTCAATAGTACTTGATGCTTTGTTCAAAGATACGTGTATTCTCTACCCTGCACAAATCCCCCACGTAAGGTATTATTAGCGACTGATTGACTTACTGCACACGCTGAAACAAGGGAACTAAGGTGCTCGCGTCGATCCGAATGAAGCATTTTGCCTTTACCATGATCAGACGTCGAGGTCAGGCCTTGATAGCTAGTCAAGTGTCTGAGTTCTTAAAGTCGATATTCGATTCTAATCGTATTTTCGATCATCACAGCACGCCTCGTTGACCATGGTCGTGTATAGCTTTTGTTTATCCTAACGTGCTTCCGCAGAGCATAGTAACTTATGCCACGCGGTGATTCGCTTTTTTGTTTTCTTTTTTTCCCCCACTGCTGACACCGCAACCAGCAAGAATCGACCATGAAAGCAATGCAAACGCTTCCTCTAGAAATTATACGTTACGATACGAATCATCACGTCGCATAAGAGCGCAAAGCAGATATCATGAATCAAGATGTGTGGCCAGTGAAATTCCTTTACACAAGCTGCGCTCAATCTCCTGAGGTTGGCTGACATCACAGAGACTCCACGAAACAACGACATGCCTGCTGGCTTAAACTGCAGAGTGTCTTCTCTGCCCACGGAAATCACTTACTCGTTCCTATAATAGTCGTATGGTCATCAAGTTGGTTGATGAGCACAATGCGAAGGCTGTAGCGTGTTACTGAAAAAAGGTTAAGCAAGTAGCAAAGCTCTCTTCTAGAATTAAGACCAGAGGAGTCGGTCATACTCTATCGGCCATGATTGCTTAAATGAGGCGACTATAACATAACCAACAGCAGTACTCCGTGCAAAGCTTCATACAGTTTGCGGCGCGAGTCTGTCATCGCCTGCTACACTGTGGCAGTGGGCGAACGCTCGAAAAAACCACCTCTAGTCTCGTCATAGCGTGACGCCAGTTGACGGCCCAGAAGAATATTCAGGTCACGTTCGCTGTTACCGAGCGAGGGTCCCGAGATCGGCCAGGCTATAGAGGTCGTCGTACAGTATAAACTTGGGTAGAGACTGTGTGCTGCTGGCTGAGCTGCTAGGTGATGAGCAAAACATCGAGCGACCTACGCGCCGGTTCATCGATAAAAGCTGCTCTCTTTTTTTGCCCACCTTCGCGGCTGTATCGTTTCTCTACAACGTGCGGTCTCCGGCTCCACGGCATGCGGACACTGTAGCGATACCTCTAGCGGCCAGCCAGTTCAGCACGCTAGACCCCGCCCCCAGGCAGAGGCACTGCATACTAATGTACTCTACAATACGCGCAGCGATGCCTCTCACTCTGTGTACTGCTAGAAACAGAACCAACCGATGCGTAGCCAACCAGGGATAGGCTTGCTATCGATATTCTCCGTCCCACCAATTCACCCATCCACACCATCCCATTCTTAATATCAGTAGTCAAATAGTAGTCAACCAGGCGACACCGACACCCTTTCCCCCTCCGGTAGTGGCAGCAAGCATCTAACTAGTGGTGTGGCGGTGGTACCCAATCTCGAAGCAAGTGATTCCGCAGGCTGGCTGTTCATCTAGATATTGCCTGCATGCGCGCATCGTACAGTCCTTGTCCTGCACCAGCATCGCGGCCTGTGAGCCTGACTTGAACCACACCAGGGACCAACACCTGCTGCTGGTCTCGTCTCGCCCCGGTCAACACCGTGCACCAGGCGGCGGCCGGCCAACCAACACCAGCCAGGCTGGAGATTGGGCCAATCCTATCCCACAAGCTACATTCGCAACTCCTCGGGCCGCTACTGGTAATGCCGTCAAAGGATCCTTGCGTCTGTGTCGGCGATAGAATCGAGTCATTGCTCGAGACTGGCTGATTTCCGTGGACATCCGCGGCCGATTACATTTTTGCCCCTGGGCCCTCTCCTACTATTCACCAATCAGCCAAATTACATCATGGCGCCTCAGAGCCAAAGCAGGGACTTTTCGCCAGAACCGGTCGAGACAACGTACAAATCACATCGCGGCGCACCAACACCGTATACGGATCTTCCTACGCGTCCAAAACCAGAACTGACCCCAGCGGCTTCGTCTCGCTCCCCGTCACCAAGTCCAGACTTCCTGCGACTGAGGCGACGCCGTTTCGCCCCTCAGCTGATCGAGACATCCAGAAGGAGTCATCGAGTCGGCGATGCCGGTCCGGCAACACGGCCGACCGATAAGACCGACATCACACCTTATACCAAGCACATCTATACCACCAAAGTCAAGTCTAAGAAACGGCAAGACGGCCATGGCGCAGACGAGGATGCTTTCCGTCGCAGCCATCCGGCGCGGCGAGAAACAGACGAGGATGCCGTCAAGGAGTACCTGCTCGAGCTGGCGGCAAAGGAGGCTGAACGCCAAATACAGGAAGACGCTCTGGCTGCCTTTCCGAATAGCCACGCACGAGAAGGCGGAATCGCACATTTCTACTTCCGAGAGGGTTCAAGCAGCGAGCAATCTCCGACAGCGAGCCCCGTCGAAGAGGAGAGAGGCAGGCGTCGACTGCGCAGAAAGACCTCGAGCCTTGACCTCAACTGGTGGCAGAGGCACATGCAGCAGCATGCGGAGAAACTGGCTCATGAGAGGGAGCAAGATAGGGAGGAGGCAAAGAGGGAGGACGACGTTGCTCTAAAGTCTGATTCGGAACTCGATAAGATGGACCTCGCCATGCCGCCCGATGCAATGTGGACCACGAGCAGACGTGCGTCGCTAGGAGAGCAGCAGCAGCAGCCCGGGGGCAATAAGACCGAGGCAAGGCCCTGGGCAGCTGCCGGGAATGCACAGGCCACGGCCACACATGTACTGCGGAGCCCCGTGCGTGAGTCTGGTCCTGACAGTTCTCACCTATTTACTCAACAGCCTGTTCATGACACGGGACCGACCAATCAGCGCGTTACTTTCGGTCGCCCTTTTGCTGCTCTCGGTATCCGCCCCGACGCTGCTCATCTGCAGCGCATCCGCAAATTCGTTTCGCCTCCGATGCTAGGAAAGGAGCTCAGTTTCCGCAAGTGTCCTTCGCCCAAACAAACAAAACTCGAGACCGACCACTCCTTTGTCAACTCGCAGAATGACAAACTCGAGAATCGGGACTTGTCGGGCAAGGGTGGCTTGTGGAGAGGCTACTGCTGCAGGTCGGAATCCACCGGTGGCTACCTCGTCCCTGCCGAGCTGCACCCGCCGGCCATGATGTCGACACCCAAGACGCCAGGCACGCCAAGCGAGCTATTCGTGCATGAGGTCGACTGCGTCTTGGCGGTCAGCGACGAGCCTGCCACCCTCTGGAACCCCAGTGAGCCGGCGGCGCTGGACTCGTCGGGCAGCCTGCCCGGGGTATGCCCGGGCACGACAGAGCACCGCCTCCGCAGTGGCGAGCCCAAGGGCATTCACATGCTTCGCGGGCTGGACGAGCGCCTGCAGCAGGAGAAAATTCGCTCAGAGCGTGACGAGAAGATTGCGCTGGAATTCGGCGACGACTTCGTGACACAGGTGTACAACTACCTCTCCCTCGGCTACCCGGCCATGGCTCGCGGGTTCGATCCGGAGCTGTCCAAGATAAGCCGCGTGGGCATCGCGGAGCTGTCCCGCGACGACGACAAGAACATCGCCAAGGGCCACATGCTGGAGATGAGCCTCGAGGACACGCCAGAGGAGGACCGCTGTCCGCGGTGGAAGGCGCTGCGGGTGTACATACACGAGTGGGCGCGACAACACCCTGACCTCGATAACTTGAACCCTTTGGCATGGGGCGTGCACGGGCGGCGAGGCAGCTGGGCTATCTGAGTGTCCCGTTTTAAGCTTTGCATTTGGCCGGCTCGCCCCTGCTGTATGCGGAGAATATAATTATCATCCTATTCCTTTTCACGTATTTACATTCATGTAGACAACACGTTTGTATTCTATTCCGGCCGTCTTAACTTGTCACTCTGGCGCATAGAGCCGTATCGTGGTAAACTGCTTGCAGGTGATAGATGCTCCTTGTTTTTCTACCTCTATCATGCACTCTGCGTTCCTTGTTCGATATAAACAGGTCGTAATTGAACAATTCTTATTCATTTTCCTTCCACGAAGTCTGGCATGAGGTGAGTGGCGTATACTTCGAAAAAAAAGCCTGCGGTATTCTCACTTGCCCTTACCACTCCTCTTTCCAAATACATAGATCGATCAAGAGTGTCACTACACGTTAAATGCGGCAAGGCACGGGACGCATGAGAGTGCAAAATTGAGTCTGTCTTTTGCTCAACGCCAGCAAATGATGGTGAAAATCAGAAATGTGACGAGACGTGCAGCCTCATCTCCGACATGATGTCAATAAATACATACACAAAAACATTTATAAAAAAAAAATCTTCTCGGTCGTCCTTAAAGAAAATGCTTCGTTCTCCACACGAAGTATCACGCCCTTGGGCACCCATACTCGTCTCAACATCGTGTCCAACCCCTCTCGCAATATGTTTTTCGTCCAGTGTCCCTCGCCGGGCTACTACTCTCTCGCAATCGGTTTGATTACTTGCGTTTTGAAAAGAAACCGGCCACCTTTTGCAGTTTCGATGGTGGCGCAGGCTCGGCATCGCTCTCCTCGTCCTCGCCCATAGATTCATCCACGTCATCATGATCGACCTCATCCTCGTCCAGTGATTCGCCGGCTTCTACCTCTTCGTCGGCATGTCCGTTGTCGTCTTCAGACTCCTCCTCGCCCTCTGAATCAGGAATGATGCCGTTGGCCACGTGATCAGCCTCATCCTCATCCGCGACACCATTGGCCTGTCGCTCCTCGCCTGTAGAAGTCTCGCCTTCGACCCAGATAACATTCTCGTCCACCTCTTCGTCACCATTGTCACCGCCCACATTGCCCTGGTCCAGTAGGTTGCTGCGTTTCATCTTGCGACGCAGCTCCATCTGACCTTCCAGCAGATCGAGTTTTCCCTTGAGCGCGAGGAGGCTGTTCAGGCCCTTAGCACGCTCCGCCAGCACCTTTTGCAGACTACTAAGGCTCTGGATGACCTTTGGCTGCGAGGATAAGGCGCCACCGTGGACGATCAAAGTCCACTTGACCCATATCATTAGGTTGCCGGCGCGGCCAGGTCGTCTGTGTAGGCGGACAGCGAGTTTGTTTAGTAGAGTCCCGGCGAGGCTACTGTCGATGCGTTCTATTGTGTTCTGGATTGTAGCAATGTCAGTTGTGTGCAGGCAGGATTCGAGGAGCTCAGTGTCGTCAGTCTTGAGCGCTTGTGTGAGGACGGTGGTGAGAGACTGCAGCGATGGCGGGGCAATCGCTACGCGTGAAGGTTGAACGGCCGTATTTGTGACGGCTTGCTGTAGAAGACTCGTGACATCGATTGTCTCGTTTCCGCGTAAAAGCTCGCCGAATGTTGGTGATCCGGCCTCTGCATCGGACGCAGCATCGTTGGCATCTTCTGGGGCTGTTGACTCGGCGGCCTGACATGGCTCCGCAGCTCCCGCAGCCCTCGAGCCACCTTCTTTGATGCCGTTTACTTGATGTGTTACGGGTTCCTCATCCGAGGTATATTCACTCGCGGCATCTGAGGAAATCTCTATCGTTTCGGGGTTCGAGCCCTGAAGAGCATCCGTGGCGGAGACAGATGTGAGAGTCTCGTCGATCGTGTTCTTCAACGGGATGCTGGCGCTCTTTCTGGCGACTGGCGCAGCCAGCCTCGCAGGCGCTTTGCGCTTCGTCGTCGACATGGGTGTGAGGTATGTTGTGCAAAAAGACGGCTACGTGTGTAGGCGGGAGTGGAAGCGAATAGACTGGTTTTTAGAAATAAGGATGCACGAGGTATAGGTTCACTCTTTTAGAAAAACCAGTCGCGGGATGACGACGAAGTAAATGAAACATATGCGTCGTAGGTGGCCAGGTCAGGGTCCTGCATGCTGTGGTTGGAAATTTTCCTACACGTTCTGATCGACTTTTTTTTTTTTTGGCGGGCCGACCAAAAGCTGCTAGTTGGAGCCCAGAGTCTGTATCGAAAGAGTAATGGAATCAAGTTAGGTAAGCTACTGGCCCATTGTATTGTCTTATCGCTAACTGCTATTCTAGACGACTATGAGCACGTGATGCTCATCTAGTACTAAAGGCACTAGGTCAAACGCGGACCTCAAGGTACGCTCTGATTATTGCGAACCGCCGTACATGTGCTTCACCGGATGATGCGATTTGGCAATGGAATCAAATTTATTATTGTCAGCTCTAGCCTGAAATCTTAGATTATTCAGTCGAACAATTGATCACTAGCTGCTCGATGCCGCTTGCAGGAAGGCGGCCGTTTTCGTCTACATCACCTGACATTGTGTGCTTCGACCGTTTGCGCCACAGATGGCAGATACAGTACATGTAGGTAGCGGCGCGCAATGATGTCGTTATTTCAGCCACCCCCAGCCATCGCCCCGTTTTAAGAATATATGCCTCCGGTAGATAGTGAGAACGCGCCTGACAGAGACGCGTTGTGCGGCCTCTCGCGTTGTGGTAGTTACGCGACCTTATATCAGCGCATAACATCAGGATGTTGCAGCCAGTTAGGCTTCAAAAAGCGAATTGTCACCTAATTTGAACTTGTTTCTAGGTAAAGAGCAAAGCGCGTTGCTTTACGGTCACTATCACTCAATATAATAGGTGCGCGTGCTAGGTAGCACGGCATAGATACGCGGGTCGGAGTTTTACGCTGTGCCTCGTGAACGGGAAGCAGGATCAAGAGCGTACGAGTGCCGAGGGTCAAGTACACATTGTGTCTCATGGCAATTCAGCCATTTGAGAAATCGCTTACGGTCGATGTCCAGATATCGCACCAGTATCACAACGCGCCGCGGCGCGACAATCTTCACAGGTCGACTCGATAGTGGCAGTTCACGACATGCCAAGTGCATTTTTGTTGACGTAACTCGGATAGAGGGATGCGCCGACAAGCATGGGCCCTTAACTCGAGACCGATTGTAGAGACCTGATAAATGGGGGTAGCAAGACAACAATCAGAGCTGAGCTCGTTGCTTCACCGTATACGAGCCGTGTGCTTCGTTTCCGGACGGATAATCGACATCGAAGGCAGCAGAATACAGAGGAAAGACGTACAATTCAAGGCTGCATATAGTAGAGAGATTGGAACCTGGAGGTGATGCAGGCCTGTCTGTACCTGGGAATCTTTGTAGCAGAGGCGCATACAATATGCTAAAGTTTCGGCCAGGCTACCAGCCGCGTGGCTGGTAAAGCAGACATTGGTAGAGAGGCTGATAGTTGTCTTGCCTAGCTGTATGTTCCCGGACCGTCCGGGCGTGATGGCAGTACCCCCGGTAAGTGGGGCGGACAATCAGTCCCCAGCCAATGAACGTGCAGCACTCGAATTAGCTCGCGGCCCAGCACCTTAGCCACACCCTGTCCTTTTCTGGTGACTCGGCCAAGTGCATATCTCTTTTTTTTTTTTTTTCCTCTGTTCGTGCTTCACCTCTTCCGTGCACCTCATTATTATCGTTGCTTGGCCGCCGCCGCCGCCCGCCGACCCACTCTCTTCAATCCCTGTATGCCAGTGGACAGTACAATTTTACCAGCCCGTTCCAGGGCCCCGGTATAGGAATATCCCATCCGTCCCACACCCTTTGTATTTCTTCTCTCATAAATACCCAGCGCGCCTCCGGCTGTTAAAAAAAGACCGACGTTCACGCGCTTCCCTCCCTTGCAGTCGCAGACCCTCTCGCCCGACTCGGACTACTTAGCACCCGTTTTCTCCCCTCCTCCCATACTCTTGTACAAAAAGAAAAAAAAAAATAATCCCTTCTTCACCTTGACGCGCCCACGATCTCGTCTTTTGGATCTGCAGGTTAACATCTGTATCGGCTCTCGAACCACAATTCTTAATTGCTCTTCCCGTCCACTGCCTCCCGTTTGCGCCCGCGCGACTCTCGTTCAACAACGCGATCCGACTCTCGGTTGCCGCATTCAACCATCGCTTTTGCGCCGACAGCCTCGTTCTTCACATCGCACTGCCATCAAACTCGAGTTTCACGATTGTGCTTTGCGCATCGCATAATATCGCCTCCATATTCTGCGGATACGACAATATCCCGTCATCATTTTGCGCCGGCGCCCACACCTTAGCTCGCCGACAATTTCATTCGACAGTCCCGAAGCTTTTTCACCTTCTGCACCGTTTGCGCCGCTGCTCCCCGCCGCGTCAGCCTTTCGTGCATAGCGCCCACTTCTTCTCTGTCTCGGTCATCTCCAGGGGCAATCGAAGTCAATATACTCTCCATCTCGGTTCTGACCGGTTGTTGCGCCACGATCGCTCTTTCATGCTCTCACCACACTTCCGAATTTGATCAACACAAAGCGACTCGTCGCAAGTTCTGGCCATGGCATCACCCACGCCTGACGCGCCAGCGCCAGCTGCCGCGCCCGCCGCGGAAAGCACACCGCAGGCCTCAACGCTTGCCCAGACTGACGGAATCACTAAAGCCAATGGGTAAGTGTGTGTACATTGTGACTTTCACTTTGAGAATTGCAAAGGTCTATGTATTTTAATTTCCGTGTTTTGATTCATTGAATTCCTCCTTATCCAGCTTTCCCATACTAATGCCGGCAATACAGCGCAGCTACGACGGAAGCCTCAGCTCAGCTGACCGAGACCCTCCCCTCCGAACCTTCCGCCAAGAATTCTAGCGCCGCCCCTGTCGAGTCCAAGTCGCCTACACTTGCGCCAGTTGTAAATGGAAGCGGTTCATCCTCCGAACGCAACGGAATGAATGGTGTTGCGCACACTACTGAGCCAGCTGAAGAAGTCGCTTCGGAGGAGATTGGTGCCTCTGCACCGTCTGCGAAGTCTGAGGACAAGCCCGACGGTCAGCGCTCACCGATTGTCCAGGAGACTTCTGTGCATGCCGGAAGTCCTCCCCAAGATAAGCCCAGTACGTCAGGCGAGGAAATATCCGGAGCCTCTCGCGACCCAGCAAACCCCGAGTCTTCACTTGAGGCCAAATCTCAGGCCGCGCCAGAGCCTGAAGACGTTAAAAAGGACGAATCTTCTGCTGCGGAGAAAGCCGCGGCTGGGCCTGTGACAGCGCCAGCCTCTACTTCCCTTTCAGCCGAAACAGTGTCAAAATCTTCCACTGATCCAGCTTCTTCTATAGTTGAAGCGGTGAAACCGGAATCATCTGTAATGAAGACGATCGGCGATTCCGAGGATGTCAAGATGGAAGACGCTCCGCAAAGCTCTGCAAGCAACACCGTCCTCGACCCGGGAACATCGCACCAGTCACAGGATGACACGACGCTTCCTGCGTCCGAGGTCGATCTTCATCCTGCCAGCTTGTCGCAGCTCAATATCGCAACGCAGCCTGACACCTCACCGGTCGTTGACTCTGTTGAAGTAAGCATGGCCGATGCACCTGTCAAGGTCGTTCGCGAGCGTGAGGAGGACGAGGTGGTTGGAGAACCTGCCTCCAAGCGGGCCAAAACTGAACCTGAGGAAGAGAGGCCAAAGACAGACGCGTCCTCGCCGTCCAAGATCGAGAAGCAAGAGCCAGATCTCGCCGCGCCGGAGCACAACCCTGAAGCTCCGGATACCGCCACTCAGGATCACGTCGCCAGTCTCGACTCAATAGCCAAGTGGAACGACGCTGATGCCAACAGTACACTGTTCAGCTACAATCAACGCCGGGAGATGCGAAAAACAATAGCTCGACTCAAGAAGACAAAGGCAGGTGGACACTTTCGTGACGCTGTCGTCAAACTCTGGCCGCAGCTGCGCGAAGCGTACCTCGCTAAAGTTGAGAAGCCTATGGATCTCTCTGAACTGGACAGAAATGTTCGGGAGAGTGAAGGACCCTACTCCACTTTTGGCGACTTCAAGAAAGAAGCTTCACTGATATACGAAAACGCAATCACCTTCAACGGACCGACGCACGAGGTCACAATGGCGGCTTGGACCATCATGAGGTCTCTTTGGTCCGAGCTTCTCACCTTTCCTGAACAAGGGCCGCCGCCGCCCAATCAGAAGCCCAAGCCAGCCAAGACAAAAACACTCCGAGAACCTCGTGCCCCTGCCACCGTCGATACCACGGCATCTCGTCTTCAGTCCAACGCGCCACGAGCCAGCCCCTCAACCGAACCGGACGCAAAGTCTGTGGCTGAGGACCGTCGTGGTTCCACAGCAACAGATGGTGACAATCGACCAAAACGCAAAGTTCGCGCACCCAAACCCAAAGACATTGACTATACGACTAAGCCGTCCCGAAAGAAGCTCAAGCCTGAGCTTCAATTTGCTGTTGAGGTTTTGTCCGAAGTCATGCATCCTAAATACGAACGACTGAATATGTGGTTTTTAGAACCCGTCGATGCCGAAGGCCTAAATATTCCCGACTACTATTCCATCATCAAGAAGCCCATGGACCTTGGCAAGGTTTCCCGGATGCTTTCTGCAGGAGAATTTTCGAGTCTCAAGGATTTTGATAAGCACGTGAGGCTCGTTTTCGAAAATTGCTACAGCTTCAACGGGCCACCATCACAAGGCAACCCGGTTTCCCTAACGGCAGCTGAGCTCGAGGGCGTGTACACGGCGCAGATAAAGACCAAGGATGCGTGGCTGGCTAAGTTTGCCAAGGCCAACGCGCCGACTTCCGCAGATGTGAGCGATGATGAGGACGAAGACGACGAGGTGGATGACGCAGCGTCTGTCGAGGATAACTCAAAAGAAATCCAGGAGCTCAGCGCCAAGCTGAGTGAGGAGACCAAGAAGCTTCATGCGATGTATGTCCCAGGCGCAAACCAGAGCATGATTGACATACAAAAAGGCATAGTCAATATGGTGGAGCAAGCGCTCATGAAGGCCATCGCCAATGCCGGGGACGGGCAGCCCAAGAATGACAAGGGGAGCAAGAAGGCCAAGGCACCCAAGAGCAAGACTTCCGGTGGCCGCAAGTCTTCTGGCGCGGCACCAGCCAAGAAGGCCGGAGGTGGTAAGAAGGGCGCGGCTAAGAAGACGTTGACGGCAGCCGACAAGGACCATATCGCACAAGCTATAAATGATCTTGAATATCCGCATCTTGATCGGGCCATCGACATAATCAAGCGAGACACCGGCCAGAACGAGAACAACGACGGCGAACTGGAGCTAGAAATTGACCAGCTCAGTAATGAAGCTTTGCTCAAGCTGTGGGAGCTGTGCAAAAAGGCATTACCTGGGTTTGCGAAGGATTCGACAAGCGCCACCACAGCCGCCGCAGCACCAGACGTCAGCCGCGCGCCCAAGCCCAAGACAACTGCCGGCAAACCGAAGAAGAACAAGCCAATGAGCGCACAGGAACAAGAGGCTAGGATTGCACAGCTGACAGCCTTGCGCCAGATGTACAAGGAGGGACCAGAGACGGCCGATGCATCAGGATCAACGATACCCGGCTCGGCACAATCACCAACACTGGATGATTCGAGCGATGACTCGGATTCGGAAGAGGAATAGAGGGCTCGAGCAAGAGTCGCTTTCGAAGGGCGTTGACAAAAAGTGATGCCAGTGTATGACTAAGATTTGCATCATGAGGAAACGGGATTTGCATATGAGTTTAGGAATGGCGAAAAGTCTACTTCTTTTTTTGCATCGTCTTTTTTTTTTCAAGACGGGATCAGGATATTGCTGACACAGGCACCGGCCAATCTCCAGCCGTCTATATCGTGTTGCCAGTTCCTTCTTTTTAGTCCTTTTCTTCCCTTTCTCCCTCACACTGAATTTGTCCGCACACATGTACAGCAAAACGGCGGTGCAAATTGGTCGTTGTGCAGGACGGGTACAGCGGAGGATTCCTTGGCTTCATTCAACGAGTTTAAGAGGGAGATGCCATCGCGGCCAAGGCACTTGTGTGTGTACCTTGCGCAGGTGCTGAGGAGTTTCACACTTTGACCTCATGTATTTACCTTTTTTTTCCTTTTGGCATCTTCTGGATTGGATCGAAACGAGTAGTGGAGCGAGTGTTTTTGATTTTTCAAGTTGCCAGGTCAATGCATTGCATCGGCAATGCTGCATCGGGCTACGGAGTAGATGGACGAGTTGAGTTGTTTAATACCTTTTTATTGTTTTCTTTTACTCGAGATACCAGATTTCAAATGTTTTTTTTTTTTTGCTAACATGACATTCCGTCCCATTCTCCATAAGTCCCATCATGAACATGTAGTGAGAATATCGCTCTCTTGTACGTTTCAAGCTCGGGACGCCGGCATAGGCAGCTTCCTACGGAGCCTATTGCAAACATCGACGTACTGGGGCTCGCTCTCGGGGGTGACGAGGCCGTGACGTACGAAAAAGTCAATCATGACGGCGCACACGTTGGGCTTGAACTCTCTCGCGCGCATGCGCCGCAGAACCTCGTCGCAGCCCATGAGCACAAACTCCTGCACCTCGCCGTCGTCGCCCGGAAGCGGCACAACCGCCGGCGGCGGCACCCGTCCGCCATCAGCCCGACCATCGGCGCGCGGCGAGGAGAGATCCATGTCGTACACGTACAGGATCTCGCCGTGGACCAGCCCCGTGCGTGCGTTGCGGTTCGCCAGCGTGACGACGCCGGCGGGGATGGCGCGCTCGGCGACCAGCCCGGGCGGCAGCCGGGCCTCCTCGAGCGCCTCGGCGAGGACGCACGCGCGCGGGGAGTCGCCGGCCTTGACGCCGCCGGCGACGGTGCTGTCGAGCATGCCCGGGTACGTGTGCAGAGAGGCGCTGCGGCGGGCGACCCAGATGTGCGTGACGGCGTCGCCGCCGCCGCCGCCGCGGCGGACGTAGGCGGTGAGGTGCGCGCCGCGGGTGTTGATGCCGAAGAGCGACGCGGCGAAGCGCTCGACGGAGATGTCGCCGGAGGGATCGCCACCGATGGAGGCGCCGGGGATCAGGAAGGGCTCGCTGCGCCAACCATCCAGACGGAGCGCGGGGTCGAAGCGCCCGCTGGCGATGGCGGCGTCGACGGCGTCGAGGAGCGCCGAGGTAGCGAGCGCGGCGGTGGGCGCGGCGAGGTGCACGGCGAGACGGGCGTGGTCGACGGCGAAGGAGCCGGAGGAGGGGGAGGGGTCGGACGGCCAGGGGAGGTTCCGGACGGTGGTGGGGTGGATGAAGCCGTGGGGCCGGGGATCAGTGCCGATGAGAAACTTGTAGTAGGGAGCGCTGTTGCTGGCAAAGTCGAGGGGGAGGCTGGGGGAAGGGAAAGGGGAGGGTGAGTTGGGTGGCGAGAGTGAGGGGATGGTTTGAGGGACTTACTTGTCGACTTGGGCAATGAGGTCTAGGAGGGTTGGGAGGGGGGAAGGAGGGTCTACGGAGTCACTCATATTGGGAGTGTTTATAGTAATCTGGAGAGGAAATAGCTGAGCAGAGACTTTGTAATGAGGGAGGTCGGCCGTGGTGTGCGGGAGCTGTGCTGGTGATGTGGCTGTTGGTTCTAGTTGTTGGCTGGTGGCATCTCCACATGCGGATTGTAAGACATATCAAATACATATTTATGTCCGGCACATGGGATCACTTGACCTATATTAAACCTGAACAGGTTTTGGTCAAGACTAGCACGGAGACTCATTTGATCTTGGATTACTTGTAAGATCTTGTCCCCTGTGACGGTCTGCATCGTGAAATTCATTGCTTACCCTATAGCAGAGAAGAGTGAGAATCTGTGCATCTTGAAATTGTCTTAGGATTATAAGTTGTGGTTGTTGCTTCCTCTTTTCATAATCATTACACAAATACACACTAGCGCTTCGATAAAATTATTGCTAAGCTCGGGGCAAATAATGGTCGTGTTTCTGTTCCGAGAGAACGAGCTTCCTTGCAAATCGTATATAAACATACTCACGGGGTCAATTGCTGTATCTCGGATTCATGACACAATCAATCTGATTCCTCGCATTTCCATACGTGATTCTAGGCAACGATGCACAATCTTCGTCATATTTAGCCTTAGCACAGTTAACACTACCACTTGACCAGCTCCTGCACCATGATGGGCATCCCCGTCTCCATCGACTTGTTCGCACCGACGCCCACCAGCACCGCGTTCCCCCCGTCCCTTATATACGCCGCGCGCTTGAACTCGTCCGTCTTGCCGCCGACCAGCACGTCCTGGAGCAGGACGGGGTCGCCGCCGCCGTGGCCGCCCTCGCCCTTCTCGACGTCGACCAGGTACGGCTTCTCGAACAGCGGATGCACGGTGATGGTGGTCTTCTCGACGCCGCCCTGGATGTAGTTCCTCTCCAGCTCCGTCAGGTCGTGCGCCGTGACGGGCTCGCCGCCGGCCGAGTAGCCGCCCTCCACGACGTTGACCTCGAGGCGGCCCTTGCTGCCGTTGAAGACGCAGCGGTAGCCCTCCCAGGGCGCGTAGGCGTGGGTGCTGTAGGTCATGACGGCGCCGCTCGTGTAGCGCACGACCATGGACAGGGTGTCCTCGATGGTGATGCCCTCGGCGAAGCAGTTGCGGTCGCGGATGTAGCCGTCCTCGTGCTCGGCCTCGAGGTAGAGCTTGCGCAGCTGGGCGTTGCGGTCGATGCGGATGGCGAAGGGGTCCGTCTCGGCGGCCGGATCGCCGAGGTAGCGCTCGCCGAGGTTCCGGACGCCGCGGCGCCGCGCGTTGTCGCGGCCGTAGAACTTGAGCCCGCCGAGGCAGTAGACGAGCTCGGGCTCGGTGCCGAGCCAGAAGTGCACCAGGTCGAAGTGGTGGATGGACTTGTGCATCTGGATGCCGCCGCTGTTGGCCTTCTCGCGGTGCCAGCGCCGCATGAAGTCGGAGCCGTGGGCGCAGTCGAGGATCCAGTCCATGTGCACCGTCGTCACCTCGCCGATGACGCCCGACGCCAGCAGCTCGCGCACCTTGGTGTGGTGCGGCGAGTAGCGGTAGTTGAAGAGGACGCGGACCTGCCTGCCGGTGCGCTTCTCGGCGTCGATCATCTGCTGCAGGCGGCCCTCGTCGATGGTCATGGGCTTCTCCGTCACGGCGTCGCAGCCGAGCTCCATGGCGCGGATGCAGTACTGGTGGTGCACGCGGTCGATGGTGGTGACGATGACCACGTCCGCCTTTTGCTCCGTCACCATCCTGTCAAAGTCGTCGGCCTTGTACGTCGGCACCCGCTCCGCGCCCAGCTCGGCCATGCGGTCGTTGGCCGCGTTCATGCGCGTCTGGTTGGTGTCGCAGATGCCCACCACCTGGGCCGCGTCCTTGAAGTCGTTGATGATGGCCTGGTAGTAAAAGGCAGAGCGCACGCCCATGCCGACAATGACATAGCGCTTGAGGGGTTTGGATGAGGCCATGATTGCGGATTGTTACTGTGTAGATGACGATAAAAGACGCGCGCGCTGAAAGACTCGACAAGATGATGGGACTTTAATATAAGCAGCAAGAGAGATTAGCCGACACCGAGCTTGGCGTGTTATTAATAATGCTTCTGCCATTTTCTGATTCTCATCCGTCGTCTCGACTTACACGGTAGTAGCACGACATAGTGTTTAAAGCGGCGGCCATGCACATGCGGAGAGGGCGGGCGGCATGATGAGGGCGGGGGAGGCGGCATTGTCCAAATCGGGGGCGGCAAAGGAGAAACCCCCAACTGCGGGCACTTTCTCTCTTTAGTATCTTGTTCTCGGCGATATGAAAAGCTACATGAACCTTGTTACAAGAACTCTGCTCTACTGTACCTCCGGGGCTAATATTGACGCTATCGAGTCTCGGCGACGTGGAACAGGATAGAGCGACATGGTCAGCACATTGCCGGTACACATGGCCCGGGCGAGTGGTATCATTGCCATGTAGCCAGAAGTAGAAAGGCGTCTGTCAAGTACCTTACGATGGATACACTACAAGAAACCGTTGGTAGGCGGCAAAGAGTCAGTGATACGCATATGTGGCCGAGTTGAAGCCGTCGACCAATCTGCAACGTATAGCATGTACTTGTGCGTCACCACCAACGGTCGGGACCGCTGAGCGATGTATCCTCTCATTGCGTCGTTTGTACAGTCTCGTTGACCACGGCTATGATCGGTTCTTTTATTGTGTTGATAATATAACCTCGGTGAGGAAACAAGGAGTACGATAGCTACAGGCGGACTTATTCATCGTTGACCTCGGCCACGTATAGATGTCAACTGCTCTAACTCAAAGGCTGATTCGAGAAATCGACGACTGCTCGTGATTACTTGGTAACACACTCCTACTCACAAGAGCTACGCCATTGGCAGCGTAGACATTGACCACTGACTGCAGTCCGGAGAGGCTACAAAATAATAGTCTGGCATTGGGTATGAATTGCTACAGTCTTGTCTTCTATATGCACATATCTTGAGACGATACATATTCGTGATTCGTGGATCGTCAACTTCCGTTGATAGTCTACTTGCTTGACCTGGTTCTGGCTCATCAAACTTCTCTATATTTATCAGGACTTGTATGAAAGACTGTCCCTACCCGAAGACAACACTTCTGGCCTTGAAACGGCTTATGAATGCATTTCAAAATAATCACTAGCATCTCTCACAAGAAGCATATCAGCTTCCTTATAGGCTTATTCTTAAATAACTTCTGTAATATAGACAAAACAGCATCAACGCTTATCATATACATCGAATCATTGAGTCTACAGAGCGAGCCAGGGATATTCATTGCTAGAGCTACTTCAACCACGAACACCGAGACAAGGCATGGCTAGGCTACACAGCACACATATACTATCAAATAGCAAAATAGAATAACAGCAAAAGGCCAAGAATACTCGCAACTCAGCCTGGAAAGCCCCTGTCAACATAAAAAAACACACACATACACGCAAAGGCCTTTTCACAGCCGACGACGATCCGCCGGCCGTATGACGCGAATCACGTCTCCATCCCTGCGAATCTCCGCCCTCGCAAAGTCCCTCGCCGCCAGGTCCTTCTCCGCAAACAGCACGTCCAGCTCCTCGTACGTGCGGCCCCTCGTCTCCGGCAGGCGGAAGTACGCCCACGCGAGCGAGACCAGCGTCAGGCCGCCGGTCAGCAGGCCGGCCTTGCCGCGCCAGTTGCCGCGCTCCGGGTTGAGTATGTAGGGCCCCGCGACGGAGTTGACGATGTTGAGGCAGACGTAGGTGCCGCGGGCGACGGCGATGGTCTTGGAGCGCAGCCGCGTCGACGACACCTCGCCGTTGATGATGTACGGCAGCGGGCCCAGCGACAGGCACCACACGCCGAACCAGACGAGGTAGACGGCCGAGGTGGCGTAGCCAAAGGTCGGGGTGCGCGCGCCAAAGGCCAGGCCGCCGATGGCGAACATGAGCAGCGCCAGCGCGGCGCAGCCGGCCATGAAGAGCCGGCGGCGCCCGTAGTTGCCCGAGAGCACCGCCGAGGCGACGTTGCAGACGAGGTGGATGGCGCCGATGCCGAGCGTCATCTTGAAGGAGCTGTTGGGCGACAGGCCGGCCTGCTGGAAGAAGTACGTCGCCCAGCCCTGGATGACGAAGCCCGTCAGCACCTGGCTGCCCCAGGCCACCGAGGCGATCTCGGTGCGGCGCAGGTCCGTGCCCCGGAAGCACGCCGCGTACGACGTGTCGCGCGTCATGTCCTGCTCGAGCCGGTCCGTCTCGATCATGAGCGCCAGCGTCTTCTTGGCCGCCGCCCGGTCCGAGCCCGAGGCGAGCCGCAGGATCGACCGCTCCGCCTGCCCGTACCGCCCGTGGCGCACCAGCCACCAGGGCGACTCCGGGCAGAAGGCGACGACGGGCGCGATGATGACGGGCCACACCCACTGCACCGCGAAGGGGATGCGGTACGCCCAGGGGCTGTCCCAGCGGTTGAGCGTGAAGATGACGGCGTACGAGATGAACTGCCCGATGCCCCAGCAGCAGACGACCCAGGTCTCGAGGTAGCTGCGCAGCACCAGGGGCGCCACCTCGGAGGCGAAGGCGGGCGCCATGGTGCTGAAGATGCCCCAGGGGATGCCGCAGAGCAGCTGGCCGGCGAGCAGCGTCTGCACGTCGCGCGCGAAGAAGGAGATGAAGATGAAGCCCGAGAGCGCCAGCAGGCCCCCCTGCAGCACGGCGCGGTGCCCGAAGCGGTCCGTCAGGAAGCCGTTCATGGCGACGCCGATGACGTTGCCGACGGTGGAGCCCATGCCGAGGGCGACCTGCCACCGGGCGTCGAGGGAGTACCCGGGCCCGGTCGCCAGCTTGTGGCCGTACTTCTTCTGGAAGGCCGGGAAGCCGAAGAGGCTGCCGAGCAGGGCGCCGTCGTAGCCGTCCATGATGATGCAAAGGCTGACCACTCCGGACCAGAAGGCGGCCTTGGGGAAGCGCCGGACCGCCTGAGCAAAGGTGGTGTTGTGCTCGTCCTCGGTGGCGAGCGTGGCGTCGTGCCGGAGCTGCTTCCAGTCCTCGGGGTGGATGTCGGTCTCGTTGACGCTGATGGCCTCGATGTGCATGGCCTCGTGGTCAACCTCGAAAGAGTGCTTCGTAGCCATCTCGACGATAGTAGCCTAGTTGCTGGCTGGCTATAGTTGTCAGGTAGAAGAAGGTGGTCGTCGACCTCGAGATGTGTTTATAAGATATACATATACCGAGCCTCGTCTTTATAGGGACTAGAGCATCGTAATGGAAGGTCCAAGACAGGGAGAGAGAGAGTTTCTGGATCGTAGCGGCAAGACTAAAATCGGCTAGACACCACACCTCAAAAGTCTGGGGTATACAGTAAGAGAGGGCTCATCCGGGGACTGGATCCAGCCACACGAGAGACCAAGGGGTCGGTCGCACGAGAGGTTCCGCGTGGTGCTCAGATGCTAACAAAGAGGCTGAGAGCTCAAGAACAAGGTATAAAGAGGACCGAGACATGGTGGCGTTTTCGGGGCTACACCATCACACCTACATACCTCCCCTCCCTCAAGGCTGGGCTAGTTGTTGATGAATGATGGCGGGTTGCCATTGGTGCGGCAAACCCCGTGTGGCAGCCAAGAGAGACACTCGTTCGTGATCTGTCCCATTCTCGATGAGGAGTTTCGGCCCCGAGAGACTTTACTGCTCCGGCCTCTGCTCGGCGCAATGAGTTGAGCTGATGTCTTGGAAGAGTTGAACGGTATGTTGTTCGACCTTCATGTAATAACGCGTGTATTCGAGACGGTCGGCACTTTAAACAACAAGCTGTTGCCTTTGTGTGCAATAGCCCGGGGATAAATGAGCAATAAAAGAAAGACGGCGGCTGCTGCTTTCCCCACGAACCATCGGGCTCTCCAATCTCCTCCTCCACCACCCCTGATTCTCCGAACCATTCAAGGTCATGGCTAAAGAAACAACCCCTGCTATTCCTACAAGAGGCAATCTATCGGCTAATAGCTAGTTAGCTTTCTTCCCCGCACTTGCCGCCGCTTTACCCGCGGGCCTATTGAGCACGGACATACCACCGGGAAAGACTCGTTTATGGTTTTTTTACACAGTGATGGTTGCTCATCAATAGTTTGATATATGCTTAGGACTAATTACAAGTGCCTATGCCGATCCCTTTTTCGTAGAGCTCAGAGTCCAGTCAGCCACTGCCGCGAAATCAAGTATCCTAAGTAAGGCGACGTATTGGACAGTGATAGCCTCACCAAGGGCAACGTGCCGTCTTGTCAGTGTCTGGTCTAGCTTTCGTCGCGTTGGGTTCTCCGCATTCGCGTCATATTGGCCCTTTCAATAGCCGTCTCTGTCTCTGGGCCGTCGCCGGCAATGGAAACACACGCGACCAGACATGTTACCTGGGTAGCCTCAGCTGAGGTTACGGCCAGCCTCTCACCCTCTTCTTACCCTGTTGAAAGTTCCCGAACCAACTACGGCTAGCCGCCGCCTTCATCAGCCGCCATATCGAACCTACCAACTCTGCGCCAAGGAATATAATATGTGTGCGTGGAAGATTCATTGCTCGTGTTCTGTCCATAGGCCTTCTATAGCCGCCCCAATCCTATATCCAGGTTTGCTCGTACAGTAGCTCCCTCTCGTCTTGCCTGCAACACATCTCACGGAAACCCGGCGCTCATGCAGCCTCCCTGCATTTCACACATGCGTGCAAACCGGGCCAGATGGAGACAGGTAGGGCTGTCTAACAACAAAGTAAATTTTCGGTTGGAGCGTAAAAACGTAAACAAGAGTATCGACTCCGTCTAAACAGCATATAAACTACAGCAAGCAAAAATGCTCAAGGGCAGATGCCGCAGCTCCCCTTTTCTCAATTCCAGTCCGACCACTCGCTTCGAAATAAGAAGAAAAACTCCACACCCGCCTTCATACATTTTCTTCTCTAGTATACACGTTTGAAGGGAGGCACCGGCTTGCACTCGGCCTCATCTAGCGTCGTCGAGATGACCCGGCGGTATGACAGGTCGACCTTGCCATGCGGTGTCTTCTGGAAGGATAGAGTGTGCTTCATCCATTCCTTGTCTTCTCGCTCGGGGAAATCCTCGCGGGCGTGAGCACCGCGAGACTCCTTACGGGCAGCGGCGGCGGTCGCAGTCTGGGTGGCGCAGGTGAGCAGGTTGCGAAGCTCGAGCGTCTCGACGAGATCCGAGTTCCAGATCATGCTACGGTCCTTGATGCCGACATCCTTAAAGGTACCGTCAATCTCCTTCATCTTGCGCACACCCTCGTCCAAGCTCTCCTGGGTGCGGAATACAGAGACATCAGTCTGCATAGCCTTTTGCATAGCTAGGCGGACCTCGGCGGTAGACTTGGGGCCGTCAGAGTTGCGGACCTTGTCAAGAACCTCGATGTGCTCGGCACCTGCGTCTGCAGGGAGAGGCTTGAGCTTCTCGCCGGGCTTGAAGTTGTCACGTATTGTGTGCGAAACTGCGCGACCGAAGACAACAAGATCCAGTAGAGAGTTGGCGCCAAGACGATTAGCACCATGCACAGAGACAGAGGCCGCCTCGCCACAGGCGAATAGACCAGGAACGACCTTGTCATTGCCGGCCTCGTCCACGGTGAGAACCTCGCCGGTGTAGCGGGTGGGGATGCCGCCCATATTGTAGTGGACGGTGGGAAGAACAGGGATGGGCTGCTTGCGAACGTCAACACCCGCGAAGATACCAGCAGTCTCAGAGATACCGGGTAGACGCTCCGCAAGAATCTCGGCGGGCAGATGGCTGAGCTGGAGGTAGATGTGGTCCTTGTCCTCGCCGACACCGCGGCCGTCACGAATTTCCATGGTCATCGATCGGGAGACGACATCACGCGAAGCAAGATCCTTGGCGGTCGGGGCATAGCGCTCCATGAAGCGCTCACCCTCCGAGTTGAGGAGGTAACCGCCCTCTCCGCGAGCACCCTCAGTAATCAGGCAGCCCGCACCATAGATGCCGGTGGGGTGGAACTGGACGAACTCGAGATCCTGGTTGGGGAGGCCGGCACGGGCAGCCATGGCCATGCCGTCACCGGTGCAGGTGTGAGCAGATGTGCAGCTGAAGTAGGCGCGTCCGTAGCCGCCGGTGGCGAGAACCGTGTTGTTGGCGAGGAATCGGTGGAGGGTTCCGTCCTCCTGGTTGTAAGCCAGAACACCACGGCATTCTCCATCCTGCATAATCAGGTCGAGGGCAAAGTACTCGATGAAGTAGTTGGTGTTGTGGGCGAGAGACTGGCCATAGAGGGTGTGCAGTAGGGCGTGACCGGTGCGATCAGCGGCAGCGCAGCATCGGTAAGCCTGGCCACCCTTGCCATACTTTTGAGATTGACCACCGAACGCTCGCTGGTAGCTATGATTGAGAAGCGATTAGTCAGGGAAAATAGAATACAGAGATTATTGTTTGCGGGGAAGCTGCATAGGAAGCTTACATCTTTCCCTCCTCGGTACGTGAAAAGGGGCAGCCGTAATGCTCGAGCTCGATGATGGAAGCGGGAGCCTCGCGGGTCATGTAGTGAATGGCATCTTGATCACCGAGCCAATCAGAGCCCTTGACGGTATCGTACATGTGCCATCTCCAGTCGTCCTCGTGCATGTTGCCGAGGGCGGCGTTGATGCCACCTTGAGCGGCGACGGTGTGGCTTCGCGTCGGGAAAAGCTTGGAGATGCAGGCGGTGTTGAAGCCAGCCTCGGCCAGACCGAAAGCAGCGCGGAGACCAGCACCGCCTGCACCAACGACCAAGGCATCGTATTCGTGATCCTGCATGGACGTCAGTATTGCACATGGCGCATGCCGAGGGCATGGGGTATACCCACAATGACCGGGTACTTGTTGCTGACGAACGGAGAAGCCTCTTTGGCGCGAAGTGGGTGATTGGCGATGACACGAGCTGCATAGTAGAATGGTGAGCATTGATTTCGTTGAACTGGTTGATAGTGATTGTTCGTCGGGAGCTGCTACTCACCAGCTGGGCGTGTGGTAGAGAAGGCTCGAGCTTGTGCGGGCGAGAACTGGAGGACAGCGGGTCAGCCTGGTCTGCTTGCAACGACAAGAAGAGAAAAGCAAATCGAAGATGCATATTTCATCGCGATTGAACGTCTTTGAGATACTTTTTGACGCCTAATCATGATTGCTCGAGACGAGGTTGTGCGCGACAAGCCGAGGTTAAGGGCGGGTGGGTGAAGGGACGGACGTACCACGGCAGCAGGCCGAGAAGCCAGTCTCTTCATTAACGAAGCCATTATGCGCGCAGATATTGCTGAGCGGACTGCATATGCTTGCCGGCAGGGGAGGAGAGGGAGGAGGGAGGGTGGCAGAGAGGAGATGCGGCCGGCGTTGGAGAGGACGATGCGAATTGCACGTGTGCGGTCTGGCCGCGTCTGGATGTGTGTCCGTCTGGGCTGGTGAGAAGGAAAAACCGCGGCTCGAGCTCTGGGGGGGTCGCGCCGAGGGCTTCCGGGACCTCTGGCCAATCAATGACCGTGAATAGTAAGCAGTGGAGAAGAGTGGCAAGCCTGAGTGGCCGAACTGTTCCGGCGGCTACTTTACCGAGATGCTGTGCTGTATTGCAGAGGCAAAGTTGGACAGCCCATTGGGAATTGGTATAAAATGTCGCAAGTAGAACGACTCATTTTTCTCTATACTATTTTTTTTCCTTGATTGCGGAAGGGTTTTTTTTTCTTTTTCTTGGCGTTTTGCAACCTACTACTTTGTACCGCCATGCCTCGAGTCTTCATTTACGCTACTACGCTGCTTCAATATCGCCGAGGTCGAACCAAGTTTAAACCTATAAAAAAATCTAGAATCCTCCTCATAGCTTGATTATCCCCATCAACCCACCCCTCAGTTCAGCCATATCCGAAGTCGAAGAGCCAGGCTTCGTCGTCATCCAGATGAATAAGAGCATTGTCGGCTTTTGCGTCGCCCATACCACTCTCGCACAAAGGGCCATGTTGAACATCTTCGATGCCAGACCGACGCCCGTAGTCTCAAAATTGCGGCAAAAAAAGACCGTCTTAAATCCTATTAAATCATCTACCAGCAGATTATTCATTTTTCACCAAGCTTCGAAGCCTAGCGTAAACTCTTGCCCTTTCCTTTCTACCCTCTCTTCCAAAGTCACGTGCATCCACCAGGGATGAGTAGCGACCAGAACAAGGCTTCCTTTTGCTACGCCGGCGCCGCCCTGAGCCTGGTCAACTCGCATGAACCGATAGATCCGACATGACCCTCTCAGCCCTAAGGAAATCCTTCAATCCCGCCCATGTCAAAGCCAGGTGCATAGGCATGAGATGCAGCTCCGCAGCCCAGAACCGGCGTTTTTGCTCATGACATAGCCTCGTTCGTCATCTTCACCTCGGCTTTCCCAACTCATTGCAACGGGAAGACGCGTCAACTTTCCGAGACACGTATAAGCTATAAAAGCTAGGGATTTATCTCTCCCAATACACGCCTCAGCTCGCCTGTCTATGCTCGCCCATCAGTCGTCATGACATACTCAATTATTGGCTCGCGACTTTTAACCGAGATCCATCGCTCCATCTTTCAACTCTGGCAGCGACATCCGCTCGCCATCAGCTCGTCTCTGGGCCTCATCGCTGCCGTTCCCATCGCCTCCCACATTGTCCGATCATATCACGGCTTCCTGGCGCTCGGCCCCGGGGGCTTACCCTACAATTTCCTCGGCTGGATGATACAGGCCCTCTTGCGGCCCGTCGCACGCCACGACACCAGAGACTCGCGTCCGTTTGCCGACCCTCGCATATTTCCCCGCTATGCGCCGCACGGAACCACCAGCTTTCTCGGCGATGTTCCCGCTCGTCGCGGCAACCGCCCTGATGTTCCGGACTACGTCGCTCCGCAGCGACAGATGACGGCACGCGCCGGTGCTCGCATGTCGGAGCAAATGCAGCAATACCTGTTCGATATGGCGGCGCAACAACCAACCCTGCTTCAGATCAGCCCCTCAGGGCTCGAGTCGCCAGACTACAAGGCACTATGGGTCGAGAAACAGCTCGAGCGCCCGCCCTATCTTGCAATGACCAAGGGCGAGATCGCACATATCCATCCCGATGGTAGTTCCCACCTGATTCTGAGCCTTGCTGACGCCGAGCAAGCAACCGCCAAGGGCTGGGTTGAAAGACACATGCTCAGTGGAGTCTTTAGTCTTCTTCCTCTGAGTTACGTATTATTCTATGCGCCGCGTGACGATGAAGAGCTGCAAGTATGGAGAGATTTTGTCAATGCCTCGATTGCCTTTACCACCGCAGATTTTGTGGCTAGCAGCAGCTGAGGACTACTGCAAGAACAGGCAGAACAGCTTGTGGCAGCCCATGTAGTAAAGGTCGGGAGGCGAATTATTTCCTCATCTTTGCAAGAAAAAGAAAAGGAAGAAAAAACCATCTCGACTGCCTACGTGCCATAGTATCAGTGCTAGATATGTACTTTTCGTGTAAGGCGATTTCACTTTGCTATTCTCTCATTCAATGACGTGAGCAAACCGATATGATGATCATTTAAAGCGGCAACAAGATCTCGCCTTGCTAGCCTCGTTGAAGAAAGCCACACACACCCCCGCGCGCCACTCACTCACACCCCCAGTACGAAGGACCGCGCGGCGTCGTTTGTCTAAGGAGACACAAACTAGTAAAAACAAAAAAAGCCTCCAGCCTGAAGACGTGCCTCACAAGACGTGGTCCTTTCATATCCTGGGGGCCTAGCCATGTAGAGGCTGGCTGCGCCCGACTTTACGCTCTCGTGTTGACTATCGCGACTTCCGGCCATCACCTTCCATCGTCCGACCACGAGTCAAGGCCAGGACGCCAGAGCGAAAGCCAAATGACCATTGGCAGCAGCTTGATATCTGCCCCGCGCGATGGAAATAGTCTGGAGCCACTCCACGACAAAAACGCAAAGACGAGCATCACAAGATAAGTCTATCCCGTCTGCACATCCTGTGTCGTCGCAAACAAGCTAACATGATCGCCGTCGGCCCCCCTCCCCCCTTTTTACCCTGCCATCCCTGCCGTGCACGCAAGAAAAGGTGCTATCACGATGAGAGGCACAAAGATGGAGACGCCAAAGATGGCGGCGTGTTAAGAGCCGAGAAGCCCCCTCCCGCCGCCGCCGCCGCCGATGCGCAGGCGCCCGGCCCCTCCAACACCACCACACGTGCTTCCACCCCGGTCCACGGCCGTGTGAGCGAGTACAATCCCGAGTCCGTCATGGAGGACCTCTCCGAGACGTCCCCCGCCGACCCGGGATCCGCCCCGCTCCTCCCCGAGACCGACCAGCCAGCAACCACCGCCGTGTTCGGCTCCCCCGTCTCCGTGCAGCAGTCCCTGACGGCCGCACAGCGCGTCAACCGCCAGCTGCTCTGGTACAAGAAGCAGCGGTGCAGGGCCTCCCCGCCGACCCTGTCCCCGCATCACCGGGCGTACCTCGAGGAGGCCGGCGCCCTCCTCGAGCTGCCGCGCTCCACCGCCAGCTCCCTCCTCTCCATCTACGTCTGCCACCTCGACGACCTCATCCCGCTCGTCGACGGCGCGTGCCTCCTCCGCAAGAACAGCAACGGGCACGCCTCGCGCTACCTGGTCCGCGCCGCCTGCCTCGTCGCCTGCAAGGAGCGGCAGGCCGCGCCCTTCCTCCGGCTCGCCCCTGACGGCGCCCCCCTCGCGCCGCTCGAGTTCGCCGCCCGGCTGCTGCGCGGGCTCGAGGCCGCCATGCACGCCGACCTCGAGCCCGACAGGCTCGTCCGGGTCCAGGTCCTGGCGCTCATGCACCTCCACAGCGACGGCGCCTCCGGCGGCGACCGCGCTTCCGGACACCTCGCCCGCGCCATACACGAGGCCTGGTCCATCTCGCTGCAGTGGACCATCCCCGGCAACCCGGACCAGGAGCAGTGCGACTTCCTCTGGTGGACGCTGCGCAACCTCGACAGGCTCAACAAGCCCGTCATGGTCGCCGCTCCCTTCATGGTCGACGACACCGACGTCGGCATCGACCGCATCGCGCCCCGCCCGGACAGCTACCGGTCGCAGACCACCAGCGTCGCCACCGCCCTCGGCGACCTGCTGCAGTCCGCCACAAGGATATACAAGGCGGCCTGCAAGACCACGGCCGACGACGCCGACTCGTTCCCAGAGCTGCAGGAGCTGACCGAGGGCACAGAGTTTGAACACTTTCACAAAATGCACAAATGTAAGCCCCGTCCAACAACGACAACAACAACCCCTCCCTTCTTTTTTCCTTCATCACCTCGGTCGGCCCGCAAGTCACACCGACTGACCCGCCAGAGACAGGCTACTTCGAGATATGGTACCACGTGGCCGCCATGCTCTCCTGCCGCTTCAGCGGCCCCGGCACCGTCCCCTACCAGCGCCGCCTCTCCTCCGCGGACGGCATCCTGCGCATCGCCTCGGAGCAGGGCGCCGACAGCCTCCCTCCGCTCCCGCTTGTTCCCTACGCCGTCTCGCTCTCCACCACCATGATCTACCGCGCCCTCCGCGACGGCCAGCGCGAGGTCGACCTCGTCCGGCGCGACCTCGTGCGCTGCTGCGACGTGCTGCGCGCCCTCGCGCCCCTGTGGTCCTGCGTCCGCGGCGTGCAGCGGCTGGCACGACGCCTCCTCAGCCTCCTGTCGGAACCGCCGGCGGCACGACTCGCGACGCGGCACAGCGTGCCCATCTCTGCCCCGCCGCCGCAGACACAGTCTCAACAGCAGGAGGGATCCGGCCTCGCGACTCCTCAGCAGCAGCAGCAGCAGCAACACCAGCACCAGCACCAGCGCCAGCACGGCGGCACGCACGTCCCGGAGCCGTACGAGTTTCGGCTACCGCCGGCGCCGATGCACACCGCGCCCGAGTCGCTGCCGGCAGCCCCGTGGCTTGTCGCCGACGCCGCCCATCTGCCTTTCGACGCGGGCTTCCACGAGATGTTCGACGGCGGCGCGCCAAATGTGTTCCGCGGGCATGCGTCGTGGGAGATGTTTAACTTTCTGGGCGACGAGGACAGTCCGGGCAGCGGCGGCCAGTACAGCGACTTTAGCACGGCAGGGGGGGCTATTCTGTAGATCGCGTGTGTGTGAGTTGCCTTGGTTGGCTGTTTCCGGTCTCCCATTACCTTATTGGAATCACGTCCTGTTTCGCTGTACACTTGGACACGTAGATCATCATGCTGATTATCATCAAATCTTGTATTGCTTGAAGAAACTGTAATCAAAGAACTATATTATGCAAAGTGGTATAGAGTCAATACTTTTGAATAAACGAGAAAGAAAGCATGTACCTAAAAAAATAGGAGACATTATAGTTTATACATTCTCCGCCAGCTCGGTCCAGTCGTGGACAATGTGGCTCTCACCTGCCGCTCCCTTCAGTACTGCAACCAACTCGTCAGCGCTGTGCAAAAATGCCAAGTATGCTGAGAGCGCGACGCAGTAGCCTCGAAAGTCTTCGCTCTCGACATTGTCGCGTCGAAGCTCGAGCGGATTGTGCTTGGCGCAGAAATCGCCGTAGCACGTCTGTAGCAGCGGTGTGGGCAGGCGTTCCGGGAGCGGGCCGCCGCTGCGTAGCGACTGCTTGGCAATGACGAGGACAGACATAACGTTGCTGATGGAGGCGTCGTCGAGGATTCCCGCGTTCTTGACGAGACGCTGTTGGTACTCCAAGGGTAGAGACGTGGTAGCTAGCATGACCTTGGTGAGGGTCTGGTTCATGCGAATTAGCAGCTCCTGGCACCTGCGCAGGACGGAGCGGTCGAAAGGCGAAAGGCTGGTCTCAAATCTGAGCATCAGAATGGGATCGTTGAGAGAGACGAGGCTCAGCACGAGATCGAGCGCGGCGGCTGCGATGACGTTTTTGGCGCCGCGGCCGTCATCTTCCGGGTCCGAGGTGCCCCAGTGGGAGACCATGAGCGCGTAGTGATCGCTGAGCCTATGCAGGCTGTTGGCGAGCGTCTTGGAGACATGCTTCGTACCGGACGGGGGCACCGGGAGGATCTGCACAATCAGGGCGACAAGAAAGCCAATCAGCACAGTCACGAGTCGTCTCCAGAAGGATTCGTAGCCGACGCCAGGCAGGCCGTAGGAGCTTAGGTGGTGCATGTCCCAGCTGTATCCAACGACCAGAGCAAAGGTGGCAGCCCCCAGCGCTGTGCCCTGAAGATAGGCCGGAGGAAGCCAGAGCCGGGCCCAGATGAAGATGAAGATGCCAAAAGGCATGGCTGCAGCCAGCCCATACGGGTTGCCGATACCATTACCTGAGCCAATGTACCAGATAACGAGCCCGACGACGCCACCAAAGACAGTTCCAACTGTTCGGATGAAGATGGAAAAGGTGAAGTCCGACATGTACATGAGTATACACGTCTGCGCAGTGATGACGGTCCAGATGCCTTTCTCGCGGTAAAAGAAACCTGCGCTGTGGGGGATGACGGCCGGAATGGAGGTGGCAATGGTAGCGACTACGATTCGCGTTGCGTAGGCGCCAGCAGGGTTCGTCAACCAGCCAGAGAGGCCTACAAAGGCTCTTGCGATGGGGTTTCCGCGGCGCTTGGGGATTCCCTGGCCCTTGGTTACGATTTGAAAACGACGTCGTGTCTCTTTCGCTTGTTGCTGGATCCTATCTGGATCATCGACGCCCTCGCCAGAAATGGCAGGTGCGCTCGTAGACTGACTCGAGTTTGTCATCCACGACCAGAGATTTCCAATCTTCAGAGGACCCCAAAATTGATTCGTGGTTCGCTGCTCCAGGAGCTGGGCCACCTGGTCCGTGAGCTTCTCGAAAGCTACGGCAACGGCGACAATATGCTCTTCAATGACGAAGCCAATGACCAAGCCGGCCAGACCCTCGATTTCACCAGCCATTTCTGTCTTGAGAAGTCCGTTTTCATCAAACAGGTTGCCGTGAATACCCAGAGCGGCGCCTGTTGTATCGGCGATGCAAGCTTGACGAGCCTCGCCGAGCTGAGTGCAGGTTCTTCTCAGTTGCCGTGCCACTTCTGGCAGTTTGGCGCGTGCGGATTTTTTAGAAAACCATCGATTCATGTTGACTAGTTGCAGGGCATCAACAAGGTGAGTGATGGCGTCATTGGTGACCTCTAGTACAGTCGCGGAACTGCCTCGGAGAACGTTGTGCATATCGTCGGACCCGATGAGCGACCCGGGGGCGATGAGAGACTTGGTAAGGTACTTGCTAGCGTTGATCTTTGGGCTTTGAGCCTCACTTATCCTGGTGTCCTTTTCGTCAGACTGGGTGACGTCGACGGATGGGACAGCACTATCGAGCTTTGCAACTTTCTCTTGGTTGTTCAATTGAGCCACCTGGAAATCGAGCAAGGCAAAGGTAGTGACCAAGACGTTCTGAAAGCTCTTATGTACAGCGACGACGTCGTTGCCGCTCCAACGACCACGAGATAGATCAGAGGGCATAAATGCGATGGAAGGCTGCAGCTGGGCATATAGAGAGATTGCACGGTTTTTGGTCTTCTTTAATAGTTTCGCATCAATACCACTGGCATCTGTAGCGAACTGGCGGCCAGTTTGGATAGGGTGGCTGAGGAGCATGAGCAGATCTTGCATCTGGCCGAGGGCGACCTGCGAAGTAGACTGCGGCAAGATGAAAAGGGAGCAGGCGATGGCGATGGCGACGCCACAGGCAGCGGGCAAGACAAGGACCTCGGCAAGCCGTGGGGTCCAATTGAGTAGCGTGGGACCATAAAGAATGAAGGTATCGGTGGCAATGATGCCAAAGAGCTGGAACAGGGCGGCCTTTTCGGCGGCGTAGCGGACCCGGCTCAGAAAGTAGATGAAGGCGCAGCCCATTACGAAGTAGACGGCAGAGACCCGGGCATCCAATGTGAATCCATCATGGATGAGCTTGGAAGCAATAGCGGCCGTGTCATTGCTTCTGGTGGCTTGAGCGGTGGCCACGACTTGCTGCTGCAGAGCCTGGCGCACGGCGCTGAGTTGTTCGGGAGAGCGGACTGACTGGGCAGCCTTCATGGTGGCGAGGCCCCATACCCAGGCGAGGCACATTCCCAGAAGCAAAGAGAGGGATGCGATGATGTGGATGATGAGGTTGCCGGCGGGAGGGGCAATGTAGATGACGATGCCAGCGAGGAAGGTAGCCTGGCCGAGGCGATGGAGACTTGGGTGGATGAACATGAGGAGAGAAGAGACCCAGACGGCAATTGTGCAGCGAAGAGTGGTGGTGAGATCTTTGCGGTTGAAGTGATTGAGCCATTGGGGCAGGGATGAGGCAGTGAAGGAGACTGTTTGGGGTAGTGCTTTTTGCGTGTCTTGCTGATGTAGTTGCTGCTGCTGCTGCTGCTGCTGCTCGTTCTTGGGCTCATTGATCGCGGAGCTCTCGGGAGGAGAAGGTTCTTCAGCCATGATCATGGTTATTGGGACCAGGCCGATAGGGTTGTGGTAAATGGGCGCAATAGGGCTGCGTGGATGTGTGTTGGTTGGCAAATTGGCGATGGTGTTTCCGCCTGCAAACGGAAGCTATCGCGAGTGGCTGATATACCCTTGCCAATGGTCAGATTGCAGCCAGAGCGGCGTTCGTAGTCCGCGAGCCGGTGGTTAAGCGAAGAGACGATAGTTCAGCCGGCAAATTCGAAACGACAGAGGGGGGGGGGAATAAGAAGAAGAGGTCAACACAAGCATGGTTGAACCATGACAATTTGGTCTTGTTGTCGACGAATTTTGCTAGTTCAAAACCGGAGGAGCCGACCGAGGAGATGAGCGGCGCCAAAATGACGGGTCCGCGGGTCTCAACAGTGGCATTAGGTGCTGATGCTACGGTACTACTGTTATAGGTGGTTTGTAGTATTATGTAGGTATGTACCACTTCTCTTTCTTTTCTTTTCTTTTCTTTTCCCTTTTTTTATACGGCGCTTGGCCCGTGGTTTAACAAACTAAGACATGACATTTGACATGCAGTGAGTCGTGTAAGAAAGAATCTACCATGCACAGATGAGAGAAGATGATACGGTGAGGTGAGGTCTATAGGCGGCATATACTTATGTACAGTACTAACCATTATATATATTGCATGGCATCTCGCCCGCTTGTCAAGAGGCTGAAGTGCTGCAGATCTCTCGCAGCCCCGCTAGCGGAAGGTGCTGACCTGACCTGACCATCAACCGCACTAATGCGAGATGAGGGCTCCATTCTACTGACTCTAATGCTGTACAGTGCCTCCATTGCTCTATTCGCAGTACCTGGTACTAGTACCAGTACTTACCGTACAGTACCTCCATATTGGCACTGGCTGGCACTCACACTGGCTGTAATTCCAAGTTTAGCGAGCGGCGACGTGGACAGGGGTCCGATGGGCTTGTCAGCAAAGGTCCCCTCAATCGACCGTTTCTGCGTTGTTTTTTTTTTGTTTGTCGCCGAAGCTGACATCTGCGCTTATGCCAATTCGTCTTGGCGAGAACCAGAATGCAGCGAAAAGGGTTGACGATTTTTCTACAGATTGAGCAAGCTTGTCGAGAAAAAGAAAAGGGCCTAAAAGTTAGAGGTAGTCAGTGCTTGTCCTCGAGAACCCTCTCCATAATAGTGCAAGTAAACAGCTCTCCGTACTACTATGTACACCAACCACTACAGTGCCTCCTGCAAAAGGTACAGTACTAAGGTACGGCAGAGTCGATGTGTGCTTGGATAGACGAGCGCCTGCTGCCAACAACGGCCCGGAAAATGGGCAGTGTCGAGGCCAATGGCTCGCATGCCGGCAGGAGCTGGATGGCTTGTTTCAGCATCGTTAGCTCAAGGCAATGAGGCTGGAATTTCAGACTCCAAAGTCGACGTATATGATTTCAACCTCAACGATAACATAAAAGCCCCTCCCCGTGAGCGCCAACCCTCAGCTTCAAGCCTCAGCTTTGTGTATACTTGCTAGCAAACCGCTCTCACTCGACACCACGTCATACAAAAAAAAATACTTTTTTTTTTCAAATATAATCTTGACATAATCATCTTGTTTTTATTTCTTTATTCATCATGACCTGGCAGCCGATACTCATCGCGAGCCAAGACCCCTTCGACAAGTCAGCCACACGCCGCTCCGCACCGCCCCAGCTTGAAAAACAAAACTCCCCCGCCAACCTCAACTTTTCGACAGTCTCCCTCCCAATCCGTCTCCTCGAGCACTTCTCAGACATCCCCCAGCCATGACACCCCCACCATGACCATCGCCGCCGAGAACATCGCCTCCCTCGTCGCCTGGGCCGAGTCCAGCGGCGCCTCCCTCCACCGGGACGTCCACGTCTACCAGGACCCGGTCACCGGGCTCTCCCTCCGCGTCAGGCCCTCCGCCCCGCGCCCGCTCCCCGGCGACTTCTCCGAGCCCGTCGTCCGCCTGCCCTCGACCCTCTCGCTCTCCTACCTCGACGCCCTTCCCCACAACCACGACCGCGCCGCACCGCTCCCCCCCGTCATCCTGCGCTCCCTGCCGCCGCACGTCGTCGGCCGACTCCTGCTCGTCAGGGAGTACCTCGCCGGCGCCGCCTCCCGCTGGCACCCATACATCCGGACGCTGCCCCAGCCCGACGATCGCGATGGCGACCACCAACTCCTCCTCCCGCCCTTCTGGGATGACGACGACGTCGAGCTCTTTGACGGCACGAACCTCGAAATCGGCATAGCCCGCGTCCGCGCCGACGTCTCCTCGGACCTCGCCGCCATACGCGCCGCCTTCTCCCAGAACCCTCCCGCGGGCGACGACGACAACGATAACGACGATGACGAGAGCAACAGGCGCCTCGCCGCCGAGTTCCGCCCCGCACTGTACCGCTGGGCCTACGCCATCTTCTCTAGTCGCAGCTTCCGCCCGTCCCTCGTGCTTCCCGCCGACGTGCTACTACGACGCCTCCCACCCGGCGTCCGCGCCGACGACTTCTCCGTGCTCCTCCCGCTCTTCGACATTGGCAACCACGACATGACGGCGCCCGTACGCTGGCAGCAGACCTCCAGCAGCAGCAACGATACCGGCCTCCCCTCCTCCTCGTCCTCCTACTGCGAGCTGCGTGTCGGGAGGGCGCAAGGGCCCGGCGAGCAGGTCTTCAACAACTACAGCCCCAAGACCAACGCCGAGCTACTACTAGGCTACGGCTTCATGGTCCCCGCCTCCGCGACCCTGCACAACGACTACGTCCACGTCAGGAAGAAGCGCTCCGCTGCCACCACATCGGGGTCGTCGTCGTCGCCGGCAGAGGGAGAGGAGTACCTCGTATCCGCCGCGCCGCTCCGCGACCGGCGCTCCGTCCTCGCCCGCGCGCGACTGCCCGCCGCCGACGCGTCCGTCGCGGAGCGCATCACGCCCGCCTTCCAGCACGTGCCGCCCGAGATGGCGTGGGACATCTTCACGTCGCTCGTGCCGTCCGCCGCGGCGCGTGCAGATCTCATCCCCGCCCCCGCCGACGAGGACGACGAGCAGTGGCGCCGGGCGCTCTTCCTGTCCGGCCGGGTCGGTGGCCGCGAGTGCCTGGCGTACTTTGCGCAGACGGCCGCCGTCATCCAGCACAAGGTCATGCAGGAGCTCGAGCGGCTCGACGAGACCGACGTCGAGGCCGCGGGCGACGAGGCCGCGGGGCTGACGCGCCGCCAGCGGCTCGCGCTCGAGTACAGGCGACGCTGCAGGACGGTGCTGGAGAGCACGCTCGAGGCAATGAACGCTGACGACGCGGTGGCGGCGGCCATGGCGGCCATGGATGAGGGCGAGGACACGGCGGGGTAGATGGGTAGGGGGGAGGGGAGGAAGAGGACTGTGAGGCCGAGCCTGAGGGACAGACATGTGAGTGTAACAGCTTTGCAGTGCTCGAAGCTACGCATGCAAAAAGTTAAAAGAGCCTTGAGAAGCGACCGAAACAAAAGAACGACAGCAAGAGAGATGCAGGGCAAGATGCTAGACAAAAAGTGTGTGTTTTCATGCAATACATGATGCTATAAATATGGCAACCGACAAAGACACCGGCTCCCCATCATTATTCGTGAGACATCTCGTCCGCGGCGGCGAATCAAACTCAAGCCCTAGAAATGTTCCCTAAACGTCTAGTGAAACTCGGCTTCCACCCGACCATAGCGCACGCCATCCACCTTGAGCTCAAAGCCCAGGCCAGCGCTGTCGACGATCATCTCCAGGGTAAAGTCCAGGTTGTCAAACTCGACACCCCGCGTCGTCGTCAGTCGCGTAAACAGGCTGCGCGGCACGGCGTTGAGATCCGTCGTCAGCGTGCACACGTTCATCAGGTCCCGCGTGAACGCAGCCGGCGGCTCATCAGCGTCGCACGCAATCAGGTCGTCCGTGACAATGAGCGACTGGCCCGGACGAAAGTTGCGCGTGTAGTGAAAGGCAATGGGAGACAGCGGTGATAGGGACTCGCTCTTGGCAATGTGCCACTGCATGCGATCCGACACCATCCAACGCTCCCAGAGGGGCGACCAGTACCGCTCACTCACCGAGTGCTTGTCCTCGTCGTATACAGTCGCGTACGATGTCCCGTAGTGCATTCGTGACTTGCGCGAAATGACCATGTTTCCCTCGAGGCCGCGCAGTACCGCTCCGCGCACGACCGCCGTCCACGCGTACACGGGCTGCATCACCTCGATCGAGCTATTCTCCTCGGCCGTGTTGATGATGGCGTGCGTGGGCCGCTCGCTGTATGGAGGTGGCGCGGCGCTCGAAAAATGACTCTTCAGACGGCGATAGAGGTAGACGCTCTGACCGAAGCCTCCTACTAGCACGATGCCGGACACAATGGCCCCCTTCGCCCGAAGATTATCGACCTGGCCCTGAACAAGGTCACATACCTCCTTGACGACTGGCTCCAGAATATTTTTCACCTGGTCCGCCGTCATGACCAAGAACCCACAATCAAGACCGACCTCTTCGTCATCGGGCAGACCAGGAAATCTGTGGCATCATCAGCCTAAGCGTCCGGGATTTTGTTGAAAACGCCTCGTACATACGGCACATTGAACTCCTGTTGCTCTTCTTCGTTGAAGTTGCGCTTCACGAATTCTTCAAAGTACTTGAGGCCCATTTGCCACGTTCTCCCCTTTTTGGCCTTCATCTCGTCGAACCGTGCCTGGCCGAGTCTGCCGCGCATGTGCTCCTCGAACCTGTAGTTCAAGAAGGCACTCCCACACAGGCCGCCCGTCCCAACGGCGGACTCTTCGACGCGCAAGGGCTTCAGGGACTTAATCTCGTACGCAATCAGACTGCGGGAAAATCGTTAGTAGGCATCGCACGAAACGAGCACCGGGCCATGGCCGCAATTGTTGACTGACTCGACTGTACCACCACCTGCATCGCACACGATGAAGTTGTCGCCAACATTGAGGTGGTTTGGCTGGATGGCCTTGAGCGTGTAGACAGCGGCCGCTTCGGGCTCGCTTATCATTTGAATCTCTGAGCGACTGCCCATGCCCGCGCGTTCCGCTGCTTGTAGGGTCGTGTTTTTGGCGGCGTCACTCCACACGGCCGGACACGTCAGCACGAAGTCGACCTTTGTCGAGCCCATGAAGGACTCGCCATAGCGCCGCGTCAGAGTGTCCATCGTGTGACGGTATATTTGCGTCAGGTAGTCGCTCACAGCGTCGACGACATTCTTGTTGAAGCGCCTGAGCTGCGCCGCCGTGTCAAGGGGGCTCACATAGAATGGCAGCTTTTGAGAACGATCGAGAAAGAGCTTGATGCAGCGCAGACGAGACTCTTCTGGCTTGAACTGAAAGCCCCATTTGACGTGGGGATCGGCGCCGGGGGCCAAGTCGGGGACAAGGTCGTACGAGATCTCGGTGGGTACCTTGTCTGAGGTGATACCGTTGCTTCCAGGCCAGGTTTTGATAATGTCGATGTCGTCGGGGTTCGAAGTATATACAGCTGCGACTCTAGTCAAGGTCAGGATGGGAGAGGGAACGAACGGCTAGCAAACAGCGCAGAGTAGTGCAAGGCTCACCCTGAGAAAGTAGTACCAAAGTCAACTCCAACAATCAGTCTATCGGTCATGTGCGGATGCTCCCTCGTCGGCTCGCGAACCGGGCCATTGATAGCCTCGGTCGAACTGGCAGTGGTTTGGTTGGTGAAGAAGTTGCGGCTGTCCTGGTTACGCCGGCTCACGTTAGGGCGCAGCGGAAGGGTAATGTTGACGCTGCTAGTACTGCTAGTACCCGAGACGTTTTGGTTTTGCATGGTGCGCTGCTGCGGAAAGAGCGTGTAAAGCGGTCGTGACCGGCCTTGCGCGCTGTCGAGGGGTGGCGGCTGGGCCGTTTCGGCGAGATCGTTGCTGTTGCAGCCTGCGGTCGACGCCGACATCAATTCGATCTAAGAGGTCGTTGGCACAAATCCATACTCTTCCACAAGGAGAGAGTGTGGTTTCGTGCCAAACGTGGTGAATCTCAGACACCTCGTACCGCCCTCGCCTTGTTGCTTTGCTTTTCTGCTCTCGTTTGTGTCCTGGCAGAGCGGGGGGCGGGGGGGATGTTGTCTATAGGGCTGACTGTTGGTGCTGGATCACCGGTCGAGAAGCAAATCAATCACCAGTAGAAACAATAGCAGCACCGACAAGACGACGATCTCGTGTGCGTATCGCGCCGGTAGCTGAAAAAGACACGGTACCAGAGCAATGCTGCTCTGTCGTTGCACGCAGGCAAATCCGGAATGATGGGACAGGCTACCCGATGGCCCAGCGCGAAAAGGGTTCCGTTTCCCCTCCAGCAGGCGAGGGTTGGGAAGGCGGGGAGACCTGCCGTGCTAGGCAAGTTCTGTACCTACTACTACCACTATTAGTACCTACTACTAGTAGGTAGTAGGCAGGCAGCTTCTGTAGGCAGACAGAATCCGCAGGCAATATAGCTGGGCGCGCTATCTACCACACGGCGGCCACAATCGTCGAGATGGCTAGTGAATTAATTCTTCTGCCTGTTGCCAAGCAGATGGTTTGGATACGAGATACCTCATGCGGCAGTGTATGTGTCCGATCAACAAAAAAAAAAAAGGGGGGGGGGGGGGGG
>JAFEME010000146.1:0-58394 GCA_018831755.1 Niveomyces coronatus | reverse complement strand
ACCCCCCCCCCCCCCCCCTTGTCTGCCCCGCCAGGCCGCAGACCTCTGTACCCCGCTCTCCCGATTCACATAGCGACAGTACTAGGGCTCTCTCTCTCTCCCCTCACCGTAGAGAACAGAGACAAGGTTTTCGCTTCTTTTTTTTTTTCTTTTCGCCGGAGGCTCCAGCCACAGCCCGCCGAGTATACTTAACCTCACATTTATTCGGCCAACTAAACCGACTACCTCGTCCCTATATCTCGTAAACAAGAGGGGAAAGGGGAGAGAGAGAGAGTGAGAGAAATCAAAAGGCTCAACTCTTACGTTTGCATTAGCAATCATTTCCTCACTCTTGCAGTCGCTAGACGGCCAGCGAAGCAATCTTGCCCCCTCCACACTCTTCCACGTGCATATGCATGCCCGCAGGCAGATGCCGCATCAGAGCTTGCGCCACAGCTGGCTAGGCTTGTTGTGTGCACCACCGGAGGTGTTGTGTGTGTGCAGCGCCAGTACTACCTACTACTACTAGCATCTACCTACTAGTAGTATGTACATACCTAGTAGTAGCCCAGGCGAAAGCATGTGGTGGAACTTGCGACGAAATCGAGATGGCGGGCAGCCAGTGTGCAGGCTTGCCAAAACTCATGGTCGGGCACCAGCAGCATTAAAAGCCCATTCATTACCTTTAAAGCAGGCTCTTACAGCCACTCCCCCCTCTAAACTCACATCCCCCATCAATTTTCTTTTTCATCTTTTTTTTTTTCCCGTTTGGCCGTCAAGAGCTTCAAGTTTCCCATATCATCGAGATGCTACACTAGTCGCATCGCCAAATCCCAAGCATTCGGAGGCTCGGGTCCGGCTGTTTTTTATGCTTTTCGCATGAATTCTCCTAAAATCCTCCAAGGCGCCCCCTTACGATTTATGCTTCTTCTCTGTGGGCAAATGGCTTTTTTTTTTTTTCTTATTTCCGGCGAGAGCAAGAAGAAGAAATGGCCAGCTGCAGCGTTTATACACGTCGCAGTTGGCCGATGGCGGGCCGTCTCTCCCTCTCTCTCTCCCCGCTACGGCCGGCCACATGCGCGCCCCAATGAGCAGCCAAGTCATCGTGAAAGACGGCTCCTTCATCTCCAAATAAGGCCTGAATGCCATGGAAGTGATGTATCGCGGCCGCCCATTCGAGGAATTCAAATAATTCTTCATACTTTTAAGATAGCCGCGAAAGAAACGGGCATAAAAAAAAATCCCCTTCTCCGACGTAGACGTCTCCCTTGGCATTTCTTTCAAGACATGATGAAAGTCAAATTATACGAGACATAAGACATGTGCTATTGTTTTTTTCCCGCATCAACACCCTCGTGAATGCGCATCCTCACCGCTCACTTCATTATCTGATACAACACCGATCGATATATCAAAACCTCGATGCAAAAGGCCCCAAAGCTAGCATACTACTTTCTACGCGACTCCTCTATGCGGAGGGTCTGCTCCGAAAGACATGGGCACATCCCATCAGCTCTTCTCTCCACGATCAGAGTGCCTGCCATCGCTCACTTTCCAAAAGAAACAGTCCTCCGGAAACCAGGAAATATCTGCGCAGTCTTATTTTCTGATTACAACGAAACCGCTAGTAGGGATCGTTTAAAAAAAAAAAAAGATGCATGTGTATCCCGGCAAAGGTTCCCCCTCTCACCCTCTGCGTCCTGCCCGCATCGGGGATCAAGGCCTTTTTGTTTCCCCACACTTCACTTCCGTACCATAGTCTAGTCGATGCCCATATGAAATTAATTCAGCCACAGCTAAAGAAAATACAGCCATGGGATGAGGGGTGTGTGATCGAGCACTTTGAGCCACTTGTGGTTCATCGATGTTTTTCATCGTCGTTTGAGAAAATCGATCAATTTATTGCAAAGCTCTCTCTGCCCTTTTGCCTGGATCCACGATCTTAAAAGGGGTGGGGGGGTGGTTGATCCATCCTGCTCAGCATTCAACTATACAGTATATACCATCTCATACCGTCGGTTGCAAGAATTGTGCCCTCGAAAATAGTGGCATGACGTCAATTCAGACAGAGTCCCTGATCCCCACCAGACTGCCGGTACTGTATGTAGGGAACTTTTCCTGGGGCGAGGTGTCTACTGTGACAATGTATTGTTGTCGGATACATGTACGTCGGTCACGTCTAACGTCTGCAACCGAAAAGAGAAAGACTTGAAGACATGGAGACATGCCTTTTTTGTTTATCGTGTATGTGCCTGGTAAAACACTGCCGCTCTCCTCGCATGGCTGCCGGCCTGAACATCCCTCATCACATCAGGCAACCAGCACCAATCATCCGCACAACTTGTCCAAAAAATCCTAAAAGTCTATCCGAACTTCTTCTTCTAAGCCATGGTGCGAGACCAAGCGTCGTCTGGGTCTCATCCCTTGCGCCGGGCAAGGAATGTTCATGCCTTCCGCGCTTATGATGAGGGGGTTTGTCTGTAAGTTGTCGCGCAGGATCGAGTGACAATCGGACCAAGGGCTTCTTGCCATCACGATGCCAAGCTTTTTTCTTCCCTTCCCTTCTTCGGTCTGGCTATCTACTTCATCTTCTCTATTGTTCTTGTCATTCAGATCATCATTTCAAAGGGACATCAAGCCCAACCAGTCGGTGTTCTGGCTGGTCTCGCCCGCCCGCGACAACCTGGCGTGGCCCATCTACGGCGACTTCCCGCCTAATGTAAATAAAAGCTCAGGTCTCACTCACAAGAGCAGATTATTAGTTAGGTACAGCATTATACTTTGGCTCGTACGATATTATGCACCGCCACAAGGCCAGGAATTAGAAAGCTCCGGGCGGAACGCAGCGCAGAACTGAGGGCCGCTTCGGAAAACATCAACATGCTCGATAATTCTCCGAGCCATTTCCGTTTGCGTGCGTCGCGAAGAAAAGAAAAGACACAAGGTCCCTACTCAACGGTTTCCCAGGGCAGGCTAGCCAACCTTTCTAGAGCCTAATGAGGTAACATAGGGACTTGGTCTGATTACATTTCGCCTTTCCTTTCAGTCCTACTCAATGCAAGGGCCCATGGAATCTCTCGATGCAAACGTTGGCAGAGGGCGGTCTTGATCATTCTCGTAGCATCTGTTACGATAGCAAGCCCTACGCTGACTAGCGAGCATCCTGCTTTATTGCCTTGCAGGGGGGCGTGCGGCGAGCAACGCAGAGGGGCAATCTGAAGCGTCATGGGATACGGTAATATGCGTTTTCACAGCAGCATCGCATTATCGCCCTATTTTCCTGTTTTTCCGCCGCTTTTCCTCTTCATCTTCCGATCAAAGAATGCCCGCTCCGAGGCACGACCATCGATCGAGCTGACGCGCCTTTGTCCTAGGCCGTGTCAGCTATGGCCCCACGCTACGGCCGGATCGCGCGCCGAATTCGCAATCGAAAGCAGAAGTCCGTCTTTCAAGGGCTGAGAAGCCATCTCGAGCCGTTGCATCGACTCCTCTCTGAGGGTCTCGTCAGATCCGATCCTCAGCATGGCCTGCTTCTGTACAATCGAGACGGCTACGCTTGATGCTTGAAAAGGGCGCTTCCTGACCAGAAGCGCCACTGCCCGACAGGTGACGTACAACACCATCTACTGTATCCTCGGCAGAGCGAAGCACTTCGGATGCCGAAGGGAGGGGCGAGAAGAGAATTGTCCATCTATGTCAGGGTGTATTTTGCGACACAGCTTGACCGTGGCATAACAAAAAGTTGCTGGCCAATCGTAAGCAGCTACATCACGGCGAACAGGTGATGATGTAACCGTACAGTACATTTGGTGCCGCTTTGCATACGAATACGAACAGGTGACTAGGAGCCGCATGCCCGTAATCGAATACCTGCACCGCCTACCTACCTATCACGTTGCACGGCGGCAAAATTAGGATGGCATGACGTCCATTCAGTCGAATTAATTGCTGTTTCCATCCATCCTAGCCATTTCTCTCTGTCCTCCTTCTCCGTTCCATCACTTATTAGGCGCGAGCCTTCTCATGCCTGTGGATGGCCACACGCAAACTACTACTAGCCATGGCCTGGGCCCATGTGGCCCGTTGATTGGCTGCCCCAGGATCCTGTCATCAGCAAATGGTGCACGACAAACAGCAGTACGGTACATCATTGCCAGTCATCTGTCGCAAAGTCAGATATATGTGCAGCACCAGCAACAGTACGGTACTGCACATCCTTTGGGCGTCGGATTTGCACGCTGCGATAACCAGTAAAGCCGTGCAGATGGGCTACCCCTCGTACTCGATTGGCTCTCGTCGACATGCAAGGCCGAGGCTACTCACGGTACTGCCCAGCTGCCCCCTCCATTGTCTGTCAAATGCTGTGCAAAAGTAGATTTGCCTGCTGTGCAAATGCTATTGCAGCGTATTTTTGTTATGCGGTACCCTGCCACTCCAGGTCAGGAAGGATGCTTGAGTCTGCGTCTGCTTCGCCACAGTGTGATGCATCTTGTCAGGCATTTGCCCCGCCACAGCGTCACGGCCGCCCCCAACAAGGACCCCCGAAAATGACCAAAACGCCCCTCCAGCCAGCGCTAACGACAGCGAGTCTTTTGTCACTGAAAACTCTCTTGACAACTCCTCTTTCGACCGCCAACAAACAACTTAATTTTTTTTTTTTTTTTTTTTTTTTGCTTCGGTCAAGAGAATTTCCTCTCCCGTCTCGCCATCACTATAAGCTATTCTTCTTCCGAGGCTCTCTGGATCCGCGCGCTACAGACAATATCGAGTCGATTCTTATACTACGCCACTCACAACACTCCTGCAATAACCAACCGTGTTGCACACCGCGACAGCTTAAATAAACCGCAGGCGCCGTGATGCAGACGGAAGCCCTTTCGTCATCGGCGCCACCTCCGACCGCCGTCGATGCCCCGGACGAGAATCAGAGCGAGGGCTCCAAGCTGCGCACCTTTCTCGGGATATTACGCAAGTAGGCAGCATCCTATTTTTCCTTCATTTATTTTCCTTGTTCCACCGCATGCTACCAAAAGAAAAAAAGAAAAAGATTCGCTGGCGTTGCAATCCGGCGGCCCGCTCGACATGCAGGCGGTGTGCTGCCACACTAGAGGCCAGCATGACATACATGTTGACTGAAAATTTTGATCGACTCTCCAACTTACGACCTGCCATTCACTAAATTTCGTTTCTCAGATTCATAGGCGTCTCTGACCTCGCCGCCGTTCGATTCTCGTTACCCTCACAGCTGCTTGAGCCGACGCCGAACCTCGAATACTGGACCTACCTCGACGCCCCCAATGCCTTTGTCGCCATTGGCACTTCAGACGAGCCTCTCGACCGCATGCTCGAAGTTATTCGCTTCTGGCTGACCAAAGATCTCAAGTACGCCAAGGGCAAACCTTGCAAGCCGTACAACTCGTGTCTTGGTGAATTCTTCCGAGTCAGTCTCCTCCATCGGCATATGCGCCACAACGACTGGTCTTGTTGGCATGAATGCTCACTCAGCCTGTCTAGTGTAATTGGGAAACGGAAGATAACGCACCGCGGATCGACACTGGGAGGCTCGCGAGAGAGCGTCCTGGTTCAAGCAAGTCCAGCATCAAGAGCGACAGGAACGCGTCGACGTGGTCTCTCTCTCCCCCGCAACACGGCACCACCAACGATACCAAGCCCGTCACAATCTCATACCTCACCGAGCAGACATCTCATCATCCACCTGTCAGCGCCTTCCACGTAGCCTGCCCCGAACGCGGCATCAATGCTCGTGGCTTCGACCAGATCACTGCCAAGTTTACGGGCACCTCTATCAAGGTGCTGCCTGGCGAACACAACCTAGGCATCTTCATCACCCTCGACAAGCGCGACGGTGAAAAGTATCAACTGACACATCCCGCCGCTCACCTCGGCGGCCTTCTCCGCGGCGCGCTGAGCGTCTCCGTCAGCGACACCGCCTACATTACCTGTCCCAAGACAAAGATCAAGGCCATTCTCAGCTACGTCGAGGAGGGCTGGCTGGGCCGCACGACAAACAAGGTCGACGGCGTCGTATTTCGCTATGATCCAGAGAACGACGACAAGAGCCGCATACAAGATGTGCCCGAGGAGGACATTCTCGCCAGGCTTAGCGGTCCATGGCGAGAGAAGGTCGTCTTTACTCTGGGCTCGACCCCTGTGGTAAGTCAACTTTCTACAATTACCCTCTCCCTTCCTCGGACAGTGACTCCCTAGAGCAGTTGGCTTATTCTAGGATGTTCGTTCACAGAAAAACGTCCCTGCCGAGCAGCAGTACACCATCATCGACACTGCTCCGCTGCAGGTCGCCCCCAAGATCCTGCCACCCAAGGAGAAGCAGGCGCCCAACGAGTCACTCGTCCTCTGGGGCACCGTCACCGAGGCCATCCACTCTAAGCAGTTCTCCCGCGCCACCACCCTCAAGCAGGAGCTCGAGGAGGCCCAGCGTGTCAAGGCCCGCGAGCGCGAGCGGACCGGCGAGACGTACCGACCCGTCTACTTTACCCACGCCATTGGCAACGGCGGCCAACCCGAGCTGACAGACAGGGGCAGGGCAGTGCTAGAGCGCTCGCAAAAGGGTGATTGGTCATTGGAAGGAATCTGAAGTTTTTTCTGGCGTGTCGTTTTCTTTCTTCTTCGCCTTTCAAATCGAACCTTTATAGACATGTTTGATTTTTGGTGTATTCCCGACATCCTTTCTTTTTTTGGGTTTTTACATTTGCATGGTTACATGTGTGCCTCTTCATTTTCATTCCCCTTCATTCGGAGATGTGAAGCCCGTATCCCCTCTTGGATTTTAAGGGGGGGGGCAACGGGGGGTTTCCTTGCTCGGAGCGCCATGCTTCTATACACACATATTATAGGGACAGTAATCTGCTTATTTCCAAGGATACTTTCTTCATCCTTGGGTGGCGACACTTGCTCTGCATAGTTACCGCCGTGGCAGCATTCATCAAATTCGCTATATGACCTTGACCCATATCATCTTACAATACCACTACTGCTACTACTCTCCCGCCCTCCCCCACCTCTTTTTTCGTCCCTTTTTTAGTATACATTTTTACAGAGTGAAGAAAATTACAACATGATGACACAACATCCCCCCGCCCCTCCCTCCGACCTCAAAGCCTAGACCGACTTCGGAAGAGGCCCTAGGCATCAATGAAGCCCTTGACGTTGCCGAGCCACCTCAGATACTCATTCTGCTCCTTGAGGTCGACGTAGTCAGGGACAAACACGGCCAGCGCCTGCGTGACGCCGCGCTCCTCGAGGAAGCGCTCGACGAGCACCTGTAGGTCGTCGTCGAGGCTGCCGAACGGAGGTCCCGGGTAGGCGTCGGCGCGCTGCTGAGCCTTGTCGGGCGTCTCCATACGCGCGAGCTCCGCGTCGGCGTAGTAGTAGAGGTTCTCGACGACGACGGCGCCGTCCTGCGCCGAGGCCTCGATGGCCAGCGCGCCGGGAGCCTTGCCGGGCTTCTCGACCAGGATGGTCAGGTTGACGGGGGCGGGGGCGTCGTCGCCGTCGCTCATGTCGGTGTCCAGGTCCGTCTCGGACTCCTGGGCGGCCTTGCCTGCCTTCCCGGTCGCGTCGTCCTGGGCCATCTCCTCGTCCGCGAGGGCCGCCTCCTCGTCGTACGGCTCGAAGTTGTTGATGTCGGCGATGGAAAAGCTCACAGTGATCCTGCGGTTGTTTCCTCGCGAGTCAGCAAATGCGTTTCAGACTCCCCCGAAGACTCCGGGCTTCGGCGGGTGAAGGCGGGGGGGGACGAAACATACTTCTCGTTGCCAAAGTCGCGGACCAGCTTGACGACCTCCTGGCCGGGCTTGTCAATCAGCTCAAAGGGGCTGTTCTCGAGAAAGTCCTTGACGCTCGACGGCTCCTGCTCGCTGGCCTTCATCTCCTCCTCGATCTGGATCTCGCTCTCGATCTTGGCGGAGAGCTCATCGTCCGTCTCGCCGGCGGCGGGGGCCGCGGCCCGGCGGCCGGCAGTCGTGGCGAAGTTGGCGGCGCGCAGCACGCTGGCGGCAGAGCCCCTCCCGGTCAGAGCGGCAGGGCGGGAGACGACGGCGGCCTGACGGAGGGAGGCGCTGGCCAGGCGGCTCAGTGTGCGAGGCGCAGAGCGCGCGACTGATCTGATGGAAAGCATTGTGATATGCGCTGTTTTGTGTGTGAAGAGCAGTGATTGGGGTAATTTTTTTTTTCCCTCTCATATAACAACGAGATGCTGCAGAGCTGGAAATATTTCTTGGAGAGCCCCTAAAAATGAGTGGGTCTTCAAGGTGGAGCTGGGCAGTGTGCGGATGACTCAGCTAAAACCTCTGAAATTCCTGCCAGAATTCAGGCGCAGATAAGGCTATCCAACTATCGTCAGTAATAAGTATTTCATTGTTCATTGCTGATGATTCTGTGTTCTACGTATGCTGTGGACTTGCTGATTCGAATCGTTACGGCCGCTTAATCGCTTTACAGGCGAAGATTGGTATGCTGTAGTCTATCACTATACAACGGCAACGAGATTCTATGATGTGGTCTCCAATCCTACGACTCATGGTGCAGCGCATAGAGACTCACTCTGCTTAATGTCAGGAGGCAATATTCCATATGCTAAAGATCGCAGGCAAGACTGTATGCTTGATATTGCAGGCATCAACAACCTAGGCAACGACTCTTCCGAAGCCCAAAAAGATAGTTGCTAGTACTATCGCGCCCACTGATCAAAAGAGATATCCTTTCGGCTTGTCTCTACGTCCATCATCTATAACAACATAAGACGTATTCTGTCAACATGTCTCGTCCTTTTGTGCTTTACGTTGCGCAGGCGCCATAGCTCATCAGCCGTCATCAATCACACTCTAAAGTCCCATTATTACTACCAGAAGAGGCGCCACCATGCCGCCACGCGTGCGATATGCTGCCAAATACCGGCGCCACGCCATCATCTGCCTGGTCGCGATGTCCCTCATGTGCGAGCAACTTTACCGCACGGCCAGTACCGAATGCGAGGGCCACCTCGTCGCGCTCTACGGACTGACCTACTGCTCCGGCCGCATCACACCACTCCCGCTGCTGTTCCGGGTGACTCGGGTTGGCGAGGTGTGCAGCGCAGCGCATGACCTCGCGCGAGCCGAGAGACGGGTTCTGCTGAACAGCTTCTTCACCGCGCTCGTCTTCCTCCCCTGCTGGGGCTCCCCGCGCGGCCGGCAAGGCGTCCAAGCTGTGGCGCGTGTGCTTTGTGGAGAGTGACGGCCTGTCGGTTCTGGGGAGCGGCTTCTCTCAGCGGTGCCAGATTGCGGTGGAAGGCCTTATTCAAAGCGAGGCTGTCTTCACGACTTGTCTGCACGTGGACGAGGGGGAGGCCGCCGACCAACTGCTTCCGTGGGCGCCAGCTCCTCTTTGGTTGCTTCTACATTGATGCTCACCAAGGACGTGAGGCGTTTCTCAGACAACGCGCGCGGATAGAATAAGAACGAGAATGGCTAACAAGGTACCTACCTCAATACACAAGGGGGACGATACCGGTTCGGATTTTAAGATGGTGGACATGGGAGTTTGGAATAGTCATGGGGGCGCGTCAATATGATGCATGTCGTAACTTTGGAGAGTAGTATTTTGCTCAGGCCAGGTGACAGCTTTTATATGAGCGTTTTGAGTCGTTGCCATCAGCGATTCATATACAAATGAACTTGAGGTAGCTAGGTTGCATGACGTGTTCGTCGTCGGCTCGTCAGTCGTCGTCTAAGCCGGGCGCACGGCTCGAGAACCCCACCAAAAAGTTACTCCCCCCTCTATGCGTCAACACATCTGCCTAACTGTAGCTGGCATCTTTTGCCCTGTCTTTATCGACAACAACAAGCCCCCGTGTTGCGACTTAGAATCCCCATTCTCCCCGTCGAGAGAAAACAAAGGAATATATCCTCACATACGATCCCCAACGCTTCAAAAACAAAAAACCATCCCATCGCAACAAAAAGGGTTACCGAAAACCCGCCCTCAGCCTCCCGGAAATGTCGGCAGACACCGCGCCCATCAGCCCCGCGCGCTTCGCCTCGGCCATCAGGGACCTCTCGCTGCCCATGCTGCACCTCAAGGTGCTCGAGATCCGCAACTCGCTCGCGCACCTGCAGTACTCCAACGACCAGCTGGCGCCGCTGGCCGCCGCGGGGGACGCCGACTGCGCCGAGGCGGTGGGCGAGAACGAGGCCGTCATGGCGCGCATGGCGGAGCGCATCGCCCTGGTGCGCCGCGAGGTCGTCGACGTCCGCGGCGGGTCCTGGCGGGACTTTGAGAGCAGGGAGGCCACCGAGGCGGCGGCGGCGGAGGCCAGGAAGGAGGAGGAGGAGAGCTTGGTGGTGGAGGGGAGGCGAGGGGCGTCGCCGTGGGAGGACGGCACGTTCCGCGCGGGGACGCTGGGAGCCGCCGCGCAGGGCTTAACGGATGAGCAGCTGAGGGCCGCGGTGGAGGGGCGGCTGCGCGAGATGGACGCGGAGGAGGAGGGGGAGGATGCTGGGCTGCATTTATGAGCAACGGATTTCAACGGAATATAGGTGGAAGAAATTGTATACTAATATTGAGCTGGACAAGGAAAATAAATGAAGGCCATTTGAGAGAAAAGATCTTGGCTACTTATTTGTACGCTGCTTGTTTGGGAAAGAGAAGGCCAAGAAAGAATGGAAGAAAAAGTACACATTTTCCAACAAGCTTTTTAGGAGACAGACTGTACGAGGAATGGGAGAAAAATCGACAAATACAAGCAATCGCAGACACCTAGACCCCCTTTATAACACCCATTGCTACCTAGACCGTAAGCCCCAAGGAGAAAGAAAAAATGGGAAATGATGACGCCAGTATCGCTCGAGTATGCTGTGGAAAAGAAACAAAAAAGGGAAAGCCAAGATGTCCATCGGCCGGACCTTGGAGGTTGGTCAAAAAAACTTGTCGTATTATGGTTTCAATCGGTGTCGTCGCCGACGGGCGAACCGACTGTCGCCATGAGCTTACTTCGCCGCGACCTTGACCTCTTGGATTTCTTGGTCAGATCGCGGCTGCTTCCGGCGCTAGCGGCGTCGGTGCTTGGTATCGTCTCCAGTTTGGGACGCTGGGCGACATGGCTGACGGGTTTGGACAGCGGCGTGAGCGCGTACGAGTCCGAGTCCGAGTCGTCGGCGTCGGCGGCAGCAGGAAGCCCTGGCGGCACCGCAACCGGGCGGGCTCTATGCTTCCGGCGACTATCGAACGGGTTCTCGGCTGGCTCGTCGGAGCCAGCGTCAAATGACAGGCTCCGGTGGCGGGTAAGGCTTTGGTTGCTGCGAGTGACAAAGAGCGAATCGATCAGTTCGACCTCTGTGGGTACAGAGCTCTTTCTTGCCTTTTCCTTGGCCAGCCTTTCTTGTATGAACTTGTCGAGAAAGAGCTCGTCACCGATTAGAGTTCTGCCACTGGATTTGCTTCCGGAGCTGGCGGCCCTACTGACGGGGACCTTGCCCTCCATTAGCTTCGCGGACGGGGGCGGTTGCAGCATCCATCTGTGAGCGTCTTTGTGAGGGGCTTTGCTGCTGACCACCGGAGGATGATAATCGTTGACAGGCGGGTTTCGAGGGGTGGTATAGAAGTTGCGTCGCTCTTGGTCCGTCACCTCCTTTTCCAAGCCAAGAGTCGTCTCGAGTAAACGGCCGGCCGAGTCTCGTGCTTTGGTTATGGCGGATTTGAGCTTTTGGCCGGATGACTGGCCCCAAAGCTCCTCGTCCTCGCGCTGATAGCCAAGTTTGCGATTCCAGTCGTGTGGCACGGTGTCTTGATCTTCTCTGAGAATGCTCATGCTGTCAATGTTTGTTCTACTGTCCTCGACGTTGGTGCGCTCAGAGACACTTGGGGTGCAGCTGTCGCGGCCAGAGCTGGTGAGGCCGCGTTGGCTAGAATTCTTGCTGGCAGACTTCTTGGGCAGGCTCGGGCCCATAGAGATTTCGTCTTTCCAGTACGGGTTGGTATTGAAGGGTGAGGGGTGCTGGTAGAGACCAGGCTGCTCGGTCTCGAGCCTGGCCTTTTCGAGGCGTTCCTTTTTGGCAACATTTCGGGCCTTGTGGCGGTGACGGACCTGAGCGCACGGTGTACAGGCGACAAAGTAAAATATGGCCGACTGTACGGCGACTGGAAAGGACATGGCGGGTTCGGGTTCGGTCGTGGACGAAGCTGTCGGTTTCCCGTCCTCAGTGGCGCGCTTGTCCTAGTGTCGAGTGTGGAAGTCGAGTAGCGACATAATAGGGCAACGCAAGCTTCTTAGAGCGGCAGGAAGAGATCCTTAGAAATAGATGGTGACGTTGGCTTCGTCGCGCGAGTTGGAGAGCGTACGCAATGTATCGTTGGCGGATGGAAAGCCGGTTGGTCGTGACGAATCGTGTGGCTGAAGGCGCCAATGGACCAGCCAGGGGGGGAATGAGGCGAAGCAATTGTCGACGGGCAGCTCAGGGAGGGAGCGTTCTAAAACCGTCGAACAACGACAATGGCGATTCGAGGCGCACGAGTTGCAAAGCGCAAGAAAAAAAAAATAAAAAAGCAATGGAATTCGTGTCAAGACAGTGTGCCGTGGTGGTGTTTCAGACGGGTTGGTTTGGTGAGAGGCAGCGGGCCCCAGTGGTTGTCGGTACGGTACAGCGTGTGTGCCGGACCTGACGAGCGACGAATTGGTTGTGGCAATGGGAACGGCCGAGTGGCGAGCAGAGAAGATACAAACAAGGAAATCAGAAAATCTGCAGATAAGAAACAAGAAAGAAGATTCGAAACCCCCGGCATTGGGGGGACAAAAAGAGAACGGAAGGCTGAAAGGGAACGGCGCGGATGGGATGGAATGGAATGCAGCGGGAGAAAAGGGAAGGCAGACAGAGTGAGAAGTTGCTCGTGTGGGCATTGAGAGGACAGGAGTTGTCGGAACACTGGCTGCATGTGCTGTAGAGCGGGGGGAGATGGTCTCGTCAGGCGCTATTATAGCAGGCTCTTTGGGGGCAGTTATAGCGGCTCCTACCTACAGTACCTACTACTAACTACCTACTAGTAGTAGGACTACTAAGGTAAGGACCTACATGCTACTAGGTATTGGGTACCTCTACTAACGAGTCTGTACTGTACTGCACCTACAGTATATATGCACGGTATGTTAGTGGTTCTGTCCATTACTACTAAGTACCAAGTACTTAGAGACGGCTCCCACGCGCTAGAGCCAATAATGATCCCGCTGCGCCATGTACAGTGGTACCATTCAAGCGGGCGCTGCCCTTCTGAAACAACTCCTCTCAGCATCCCTCAATGCGGACACGATGCGACCGGCGCTACTACTCAGACTTGGGCCTCACACTCTTTCAACAGCCCATCTCCGTCAAGGCGTAGACCGTGTATTGGAAACTTGGCGCTGTCTTCATGGCGCCTGAAAAGCATCAAAAATAGAACTCAGAGCCCTCTGCGAGGTACAAGAAACAAACCCCTCCCTCCCGAGAACCTAGTAGGTTTCAACATCAGTACTACTACATGCTGTAGCTCGGTACCCCGGAACAGCCGCTGAAACCACCAAAATGTGAGCGGGTCCAGCCACTCACTCCGCGCTGGGCACTTGGAGTCTTGAAAGGCATCCGAGTAACTTGTGATAAATGAGGATATCCTGCTGCCTACACGCCCGCGCACGTTGCCGAAATGCAGCCCGGCTACGCAATTGATCACAAGATGAGTGACGTTCGAGTCTGTTTCTAATGTATGTTTTGAGCACAACGATACAGCGGTCAAGCCACCTCACCTGTGCCCATTGTTCTGTCGTGGCCGCCTTCGCTCCTCTCCGCTACCCGCTATCCCGAGAGTCTACAGCGTCATCATTTTATTTTTTTTAGTCTTTTATCCTCTTCTTCCGCCTCCTAATAAACACACGCCAAGTCACAAGATACTAAGTTTCTTCTAACTTTGCTCAACATCCGTGCGCTTCTGTTTCGTCTTTTTCCCGGCCTTCTTTCCTTGCTCTATTTCTTAATCAACTCCCACAGTATCCGCATAGTAAACCTGCCCTCCAGCCAAAACGCAAAGATAGCGTCTGGCCAGTATAATACGGTAGCGATGTCCACGTATGGGCATGCTAAACTACGTACGCGTTGCTAATAAAGCAAGCATACATATAGTACTGTTTATCCCAGCTTCGTTTTACACACCGACTAGTAGTAACCAATTGCACTCAACACGACTTCTAAACTTCGTGTACTCGCATGTGGGCACCTCTTTCTGTTGCGGCCCAACACGGCCTCACTCCTCCATCGAGGGTCCGTCTTGTAACCCGGCAATCTACTACTACTAAGCTGACGTCCTCGCCCGTAATATCGTGTCCCATACTTCCCCAAGTTTGGTGCACGCATACTCACAGACCTAGTCCGGAGTAGTCATTAGCTATATGCCCTCATCACAACAAGCATAGCTTCATCAATCGATTCCTTTTCAATTTGAGATGATTCACGCATGCATGCCTGTCAGTCTGCCTCTCACTTTCCGTCTCTCGCCACCTCGGGCACGACAAAGACTTGTTTTCTGAAACACATAGACGCGAACGCAAACAAGACCAGTCCATCGTTTTTCTCCTTTGCCGCGTCCTTTGCTCTCCCAACTTTGACCCCCAAACATGCTTCACTACGCACCATCGCATCTGTCCTTGCTCGGCCGTGAGCTGCCACATGTGCGTGCAGTACGTCCTCTTGCCGCCAACGCCATCATTACCGCATATCGCGCCCAAGAGCTCTGCTTGCCGGGCCCCCTCCTACCCCAGTGGCCTATTCTGTTGTCTCTACCAAAAGCACAACGGGCCCGCTTATACCTTCTCGCTCCTGCAACCCCTACCCGCCCCTCTCCCATCTTTTCGTGCTTCAATTCCAGTTCTTACAAAGAAGAGTAACGTAGAAAACAAATATGAAAGAAAATCTGTCGAAATAACAACCGTGGTCCCAAAAACCACTACATATGATACAAGGATGACAATTTTCGGACCCTGACCCCTTGTCCACTTCCTCTCCACAGACCCCCCCCCCCCCCTTTTCGGCCTCCCTCACGTCAACCATCTCCCCAAACACTTGGCGGGGAGATTCGCTGTTCGAGGCCTTGTGCTCTAAACATCCCACTCTTCTTCCTCTTCCTCGTCAGCTTCATCGTTGCTCGTCAAGGCAGAAAAGGAGCCTCCGAATGTTTTCTGGGCACCGGCACCGTTGCTGCTTCCCTTGACGGCCGGCGGCCTCGAGACTGGCGTAGCCTTTGAGGCAGGCTTATTGGCGGGTTTAGGAGCTGCCACAGCCTCATCATCGCCGGAAACGTAGTTGGCGGCCTTCTTCTTGGAGCTCTTGGTCGTGACTGTGCTCCACTCCTCCTCGTCCTGCTGGGACTGCGGCTCGGTCAACTCAAGCACAGAGGGCGTGACAGTCACAGCGGCATTGGAAGCCCGCACCGGCGCTGAGGTCGGCTCAAATGTGTCCAAAGGCTGGTGCATCTCGCCGTTTGTCTTGCCAACGCGGTCAGGTGCGCCCTGGTTCCAGGCGCTCGCGGCAGTGGCAGAAGCACCGTTGGTGAATTGAGATCCGTCCTTGGCAGCCCTTCCCTCTGCGATGCGGGCCTGTCTACGTTGCTTCTCTTCGAGAGCCTTGCGCTCAACTTCAGCCTCCTCTCGGGCAGCTCTGGCAGCCTCGGCCTTTTTCCTATTCTGGCGCTGCTTCTTCGTCTCTGTCTTTTCGACAGGCTTGCTGACCTTCTTCTTCTGCTCGCTGGGCTTCGCGTCCGTCAGGCGAAGGACGGAAGGGGCCGCAGCCTTGGGCTCGAGCATGTCGTCGACACGACCAGCCTCGGCGGGGCCCGGGGCAGAATCATCGACGATCGACTCTTGATCCGTGATGGGCTGGGCGTCGGACTCGATAAGATCGGTCGAGTCGTCGGCGGTCGATTCGTCAACGCTGACTTTGGTCTCAGACTGGGATAAGGCGGCAGCGACTGGCTCCGCAGCCTTGGCGGCTTTCGCGCCGTCCATCTTCCCGGCCTTGGACTGTTTGACGGACTTTTCACGTTGCTTGGAGTCGGATTTAGCGGCAAACTTGGTGCCTGCTTTGGCTTTAGACAACTGTTTGGCAAACTCCCGGTTGGCCGCGGAGTCGTCCATGGTATCGCGAACGCTCACGCCGGTCTGGGGCTCCTCGGGCGCAGCAGGGACACTTTGAGTGCTCTTGGTGGTGGTCTGAGCCTCTTGAGCGAAGGCTTCCATTCGCTGCTTCTTCTTCCGATCCTCCTTGCGGGCTTCCGGTTGCAAGGACTTGGCTCGCGCCGCGGCGGCGGCGGCGGCCCGTCTCCTCGCATGGGGCCGGGTGGACAGGTAGTATACAGTATAGCCTGCACCCAACAGGGCGGTATAGCCACCGATTGTGTACAGAAGACTCATGCTGTTGTCGAGCATGATCAAGTTCTTTCTGCTTCTTTTTGTTTGGGGGGGGGATAGTGTGCCGGGAACAACGGATGTGCGGCCAGTATTAGGGGTGATCGTATGGACAGAGGCCACCTGTTGTGCAGTGTTGATTGACCAGAAACGTTGACGAGCTGCTTGACAAAGAAAAATGCTGATAGTAAGAGGCGCTATCAGTGAAGGTGCCAAATCGGCGACGATTCTCTGCAGACGATCGATGACAGCCGCTGTGGCAGGCGTCGTTGTGTCGATCGAGTGTGGAATGCCAGCGATGAGGCCACCTGTCGGGAGCACCTGTATGCACAAGTCGAGTGCAGGGGCGGCAGCCGGGAGCACTAACCTACCGTGCAAACGCTTCGAGGAGGGTGAAATTAGGGCAGTAAAGAGAATGGCACGCGGGGGGGGAAACGAGAGAGTAGTGCAAGGATAACACGGGATGAAATGAAGAAAGGAGGTTGCGGACGAGGGGGCAGAGTGCAACGACTGACAGCGAGTTTTGTGTGATTTATTATAGCGGTTTGGCCGCGTCGCCAATGAGCAGAGAGGACGGTACTGTGCCCGCTACACTGTAATTACTGTACTAAATGTCTTTGCTGTACACTAGCGCCTACAGCTCCTCACCACCTGCTAACAAACTCCTCAGTGACTTATACTGTGCAGCCAGCGGCCAGCGCGTCCAGGGGTGCCTCTAGGCCTCAAACGGACTGGTGTCAAGAATGGAAAGGGTTCAATCGTAGGTAGAACACTTTCGTCATACGTACTGTGTGCACTATACTGCAATGCAACGTGGTTATGAATATATATTATGATCGTTTCTTGACCAATGGATAAGAAAGATAGTCGCGGGCCATGTGGGCTATTTATCGAAATGTTAGCAACGTGGCTTGCTATCCGAGGTCATCTCAATAATAGACTGTTACGACAGCCATAAGAAAAGCAGTAAGCAGCACATACAGTAAGACATACGTGGTACAGAGTCCACGCGCACTGTACAGGATGACTTCCCCCAGTAACACCTATGAACCTGGCATCGTTCTCCCTTCTCATTCTTCACCATCCTTGCACCACCCCCCTAAATTTTTTCAGCCAGGAACGAGAGGCGCCTATCTGTCTGCAGACTATGCAATGAAAGTTATGATGAGTAGGTACTGTAAATCAAGGTCTGCTGAGACTGATTCGTCACGCTATTCGCCAGGCGGTTCGCTGCAGGTCTTTGACGCCAACATCTGCGCCGTCTAGCGCTTCATATGCCGGCAAGGCTATTGCGCATTTCATTCACTCAAGGAATAGTCACTGGCCCGGAATTGATACCATGCCGTGGGGGGTGTACTAGGCTACGCGATTCGCAGCCAGCCTGGCTCTCCTGCATCCAGGAGGCCGCCTCAGTGCCGGGAGTTATGCATGTCATCGTCATCTACGAGTTCATCTATCACTGTGCCCATCTTTTGTTGTTGAATCACATTCGAGAAGAGAAATGAAAATGGCATGACCAGTGAATAGAATAGCTCGTGCTTTATTACCTAGTCGGGTGAACAAATTCATCAACCAGGTGTACAGATCGAAGATACTGCAGCAGAGTAGCTGATTTGTGAGCATCGTGTCCGTCGTCATCGTCTCATATTATGGAAAAACGTTGCACTTCGCGAAAGATGTCGCAAAAGTCCTCCGCGACTACTGGGCCGCACTGAGTCTTCACCGTGCCTTGCCGGCCTCGCGATGCTCACCACCGCCGCTACAGCTTCTACCCCGAACTTCAGCGCATCTGATGCAAAGCCAGAACTACTGTATGTAGCACCCGGCATATGTTTACTCGGGCAGGCATTCTGCGACAGTCTTAACCGGAACTCCACTTGGCTTGCTTTCTGCTGCTGCTCGGTCGAGCTGAACGATTCTCAAGAAACATTTTGGTCACATCGAGCAGCACAGGGCCCCTCTCAGAGAGAAACTCCGAAACATAGACTTTCTGCCTACTACTGATTCCTGTCCCGCATGAGATTCCGCCGGCTATAAATATGGCTTGAATCTTGTGCACACGCGATTGACCAACAGCTAAGCCTTGACGGCCGCTCCCGATATTTTCAAACATACTTTCATCGAGCAAGCACAAGGTACAGGACTCTTGCTTTGATATGTGCCTGGGGTCATGCCACGATACTCGTATCCGAATAGATCAGTCGGCATGAAGTTTCGTCTGTTGTTGATTTGCCGTTTCACCTAGCCGATCCTGGCGCAGGCACCCAAGTGATACCGAGTATACAATTGCAAATCACCCATTGAGAACTACACGTTGAGGAACGCGACAGCCACGCAGCTGGCGTGTGAGGCTATCGGAGGTCGCCTCTGCACTCGCTGGCTGCAGATAGTGTTCAGTCTCAGCTGAGGCGTGAGACATACAGCATCAGCGCTTTTTTCTTCCACCATGATGACGGCGTTGATAAGAGTGGCATCTACACGAGGGGCTGAACAACATCTGATGCAACTACAAAATACAGTCAGAGATTGCAGCAGCAAGGGGGCCTCGTGGAAAAATGAGAGCACGTAACAACGAGACTATAATATAAAATGAAAGCTGCCCAAGTTAAGGACCGGCTACGGCGTATAAACTACTATCGCCACATCGTACCGCGTCTCCCCCGCTACTAACCGGTCTCTGTAGCTATACGGCATCAGTACAAAGGCTGCTTTTTGCTGGCTATGAAACAACCACTTATAAGGTTTCCTCAAACTAAGTAGTGGGCGCGCCGGCTCCCTACGGCCGTGCCGTCATATAAGCCACGGGCGAAATTCAGTATTATACGCTCTGCTCTCTACCACGGGCATCACCTTATCCTCAAGAAATGAAATCCGTCCCCCGTGTCTCGATATTCCAACTCTGCCTCCCGATAGCAGAGATAAAAGCTAAAGAGGAGCTACCATACCTCCAGATTGCCGTGTGAATAGAGCGCTCTACCGTGCAAAATCAAACTCCACAGCATCCATCTCCGGTACTATTGCCTAGCACAGTGTGACCCCGCCAAATCGGGCGCTTCCGAGCCTCGACAATTTTGCTTCTCGAGAGACTTGTCTTTACGTCCTGGCTTGGTATTGCTCTCTATCTCTCTCTATCTCCCTTCTTTGCTCCCTCATTCATTTGTGAAAAGACGTGTCAAGTCAACTACGATGTCTCCTCGCAAAATCATCATCGACACGGATCCTGGCAAGTCACCCCCTCCCCCCCCCCCTTCTGACCCAAAGTGTCCCACCGACCAATACTGGCTAACCTCTACCTCGTGCAGGCGTCGATGATGTTCTGGCCATGTTGTTGGCTCTCAGCGCGAGCAAGGAGGAGCTCGAGGTTCTTCTCATTTCCGTCACATATGGTAATGTTCCTCTAGAGTGGTGAGTCTCTCTCATACATACGTCGCCTCCGACCCCTCGCGCGCGCTGACAAGACGTCGGCCAGCTGCGGACGCAATGTCGTGGCCATGATGCAGGTCATTGAGCAGGAAATGGCCTGGCGCAAAGCCAACGGGCGGCCCGAGGGCTTCGAGGCTCTCCGCGCGTGTAAGCCTCTAGTCGCTCTCGGTGCCGAGCACCCTCTGGAGGAGACGGAGCTCAAGTTTGACCACTTTCGTAAGTTCTTGTCCCCCCAGTATCTCCCAGCTGACGGCTTTCTCTTCTTCTTCTTCCTTTTTTTGACCTCTGCCCAAAAGACGGTTTGGATGGCCTGCACAATGTCCACTCCACGTTCCCCGACTTCAGCCCTCCGCAAAAATGGCTGGAAATCTTCAAAGAGCAGCAGGGTGGCGCGGCCGCCTCCGCCACCGGCAGCAGCCTCGACGGCATCTCCCCGCTCTTCACGCCCTCCAGGGAGCTCGCGCACAGGGAGATGCTCCGCCTCCTCCGCGAGCACCCGGCCGACAGCATCTCCATCCTCACCGTCGGGCCCATGACCAACGCCGCCCTCGCCGCCGCCGAGGACCCGGCCACCTTCCTCCGCGCCCGGCAGGTCGTCGTCATGGGCGGCGCCCTCAGGGTGCCCGGCAACATCACCCCCGTGGCCGAGTTCAACACCTACGCCGACGCCGTCGCCACCGCCCGCGTCTTCGCCCTCAGCTCCCTCACGCCCTCGGCGACCATGCCACCCGCCGGCCCGCGCACCACGCTGGGGGCTTACCCGGCCGCCGGGGACCTCGCCCGCCTCCCGCTCCGCGTCGTGCTCTGCCCGCTCGACGTCACCGACCCCCACGAGCTGACCGCCCGCTACTTCGCCGACGCCGTGGCGCCGCACCTCGCCGCCGGCAGCCCGCTCGCGCGCTGGGTCCGCCACTTTGTCGGCGGCGCCTTCGCCAAGATCGCCGGCGTCCTCGGCCCGGACACCGAGGCGGGGCTCTCGCTGCACGACCCCCTGACGGTGTGGTACGTGCTGGGCACCGGAGGCGGCGACGACGACCCCGCGTGGCGCACGACGTCGCGGCCCGAGGACATTCGCATCGAGACGACGGGCCAGTGGTCGCGCGGTATGCACGTCGTCGATCACCGGCCCAAGATTCGGCCGGCCGAGACGGCGTTCCTCGCGGCGGTCGACCCGCGCGGCGACCCCGAGGTGCTCAGGCTGGACGCCGTCGACGGCGACGAGATGGGCTGGCTGAGCATGCTCAAGCGCAACCAGATACACAGGGTAATTGGGACGCCCGGCGAGGAGCTGTTCAAGGAAGTTTTGATGCAGCGGATTTTTGGATAGGCAGATCGGCTGAGAAGGCGGGGAGGAAAGGTTTGAATAACATTTGCAGGCATCTAGGTTAGAGACTTAGAGACATGAATAAAATTTGCCTGGATTGTACTACTTCAATGCGGTTGATGCCTGAATGTCTGTGGCGAGTCTCGTCCCTGTTCATTTCTTCTTTTTTTTTTTTAGGCTCATGTTTTCCCTAAAGTCAAACGCCGTACCCTTCTCCTATCCGGTGCGAATATCAATCTAAATCAGAGAAAGAAAAAAAAGTGCAGCAAGAAAAAAACATCATAGTGCATGCAAGTAATAAGACCACTTTCTAGATAAAAGCAGAAACCCTTTATCGCCGTAGGAGACCGTAGTCATCTAGTACGTAGACGTGTCCTATCACAGCAGTATTCCTCATACTAATGCGCGTGACTTGCCATCTCTAAGCGCAGACACACCAAGGGCTAGGTATGTTTGATGCCGCCGATGATGGACCCCTTGACGTTTGTCCAGTTAATGCTGTCGTCCAGCGTCTCGTCCACCATGCCTATCGAGCACACGTTGTCGCCTCGCACAATGTACACTCCTAGGGGGTCTATCGTTGAGGGCTCAGGGTCGTCGGGTGTCCGGATTATTCGCTCGACGGCATCGGTGAGGACCTAAGCATCAGGTCAGCAACGAATTAATTCGTGTAGCGGGGAGCTCGTTTTTTCGGCCGTCCGGCACGTGTAGAGATGTGATTCTACGTCGTGGGCGTTTTCAGGCTCGCGGAAAGAATAACATACCAGGTTGGTCGAATGATCGCAGGCGTTCAGCGTGCCTACCAGGATTCGCGAGTCGGCCGTGATGACTAGGACCTTTTCTGTGTGGCCGGGGGAGCGGTTAGCAGAAAGCTCTAGCTAAGCGTAAAGAAGCGCGTTGATGGACGCGCTCTATGGGACTAGAAGGATCACGTACTATTGAGATAGCTTCCTAGAGACGCCATTGTACTTGTCGCGAGTCTCGGACCGCATGTTAGGGCGAGACGCCGGGGATGCTGGAGAGGAGGCCTGGTGATGCCGCGAGAAACGGCCCAAAGAAACGGTGGGGTTGAGCCTTTCACACATTTGGCGGGGAGTAGTGCAGAGTTTGGCGGTTGACAGTCCCCTACCAAGCACACACAGAAGCAGCAGGATTATAACGAAACGATACGTTTCAATACGATTCTACAGTACGTCGAGGTTCTACAAATAACTGACCTATTATCCCATGTCACGATGAGACTTGAGGTCGGACATTTACGCGCGTTTCTACAATCCTGTCTGCTTCGGCGCGCTCAGCACGCCGAGCACCAAACTGGATTCCCGCTCAGCATAGGCATGCATACAGACGGTACAACCTGACCGAAAGCTTTCCCTTCTTCACCACGATGGATATACCATCGCAAGCAATGAAAAGGAGGTTCGCGTCACCTGGAGGCAGTGTAATACCAGGGACACTGTGGGAGGAATCATGTGCAAGCACAGAGGAAACCAGCCCGAAGGCCAAAAATAAGATTAATCGAAGATCGGCCCCCGTAGGGACCTTTCAGAGATTAAACTGAAAAGAACAGATACTACACTTGATCTAAGCCAATTGGCAAAGAGAGCTAAAGAAGAAAGGAAAAGAAAAATTCAAAAGATTGCGGCGGCCAGTTCCTGTTTATATAGACTCTGAGAGGCGGGCGGTGTAGCTGGAAGGGGGCAGAAAAAAAACTTCCTCTTACGTGGCCACTGGTAATGGCCAGCTGGCAGGTGGGGACTGGGGCAGGCAGCAGCCAGGGGTTGGGAAGAGGCTGGGGGCGCCGAGCAGGCATCGGAGGCAAAAGATTGTGAGCAAACGGACTTTTTGCCCACCTGTTGAATGGGTTCTTGATTCGTATGTGAAAGATTGTGGAGGAACTCATTTTACTTTTCCGAAACCTGCCTCACCGCTAGTTTGTTCATTGCATGGGCAATGCGCACAATAATTGTGAGTCAGTTATTGGATTCCAATCAAATAAAGTTGTTGTATAATACTGCTAGGTTGTGCAGTGCTTCAGTACCACTTTATGCACAGGTACTGGAATTGACGGCCTCAGCCGAGAACCGCAAAAATTTCAGTCTACCCGCTGGCTGTCGCAGCCTTTTGACATGCACGAAGTTTATACGCAGACGATGAAATGTCAGTCGGAATACACGTTCGAAAGATGGCACGTAGAAAGCATTCAAGTAATATTTCAAGGTATACCCAGCACCGCTATGCATTATAAACAGATAGAGAGAAGAGAGAAAGAGAAGAACAAAAAAAAAAGAGTGTACAATTTCCAACCTTCCTTCGTCTTGTCTTCTCATTCTTCCACTTCGCCTTCGTCTTCAGACAGCCGAGGTCTTTTTTCAGACCGTCCATCGTCACCTCCAGTCTCAGCATCCACTTCTTTTCTCTTTGCGGGCGAACGCGACGGGTGGCCGTCGACATGGGACCGTGGCTCGGTCCTCCTCTCACCGCCACCGCTGCTGCCATCACCGTTGGTCCGCACCGCGGGACTGTCGCTGAACCTGTCCAGCGGTGTGGTTGTGTTTGTGCTGACGGCACGATTCGGCGACAGCGAGTCGTTGACGCCGCCAGGCAGAAGCGTGTCACCTCGTCGTCTCGTGTGCTCGAGGTGGAACGCTGGAGATGGCAGGGACGGATTCTGCTTTCTAAGAGGATTCTCCGTATAGAACTGACGCATCACCTCGACGGCCTTTGAGCAGCGCGCCTCGTCGCCGCGCAAATAACGCCACCACGGCTCGCCGCCGATGTCGTCAATCTGCTGATTCGTGTGCGCGCTGGCAAAGAAGATTGCGCTAATAGCGACGTCACGCGCATCGATCAGGAGCGGCAGCGACGTCAGGCAGGCGTCGTTACAGAATGCCCAAGCGGCCTGCCTAAGGTGCTTGTTGTGAACAATGTCAAGCTTTTCGAGGAGCCTGAAGAGATTGCGATAGGGATTCTCCACCATCATATCGAACGTGAGCTGCTCCAGCATAACCTCTTCATAGGTCAAAATACTGTCTCGCCAGCGCCAGTATTCCTTGCTTTGCTCGTCGATGACGAGCTTGGCGTTCTTCTGCGCGACTTTGGCGACTGCAATAATGATGTCCTTTGTCTTGCGGCAGTTCTCCTCGACCTTGTTTGCGAGGAAAAGGGCCGTCGCGGCGATGTTCTGAAGGGTATCGTGTCAGTCCATCCAGCGCCGCCGCCGCCGCCGCAGTGAAAAAGAGGGCCGAAGGGTGCACTTACATAGTGATGAATGCCGCCTTTTTCTTGCACCATGCTGAAGCGCATAAAGAATCGATGGAAGAAGACACCAGCAACCCACAACGTGATCTGCGGGAGGTCGAGCATCACACCTGCCTGATAGATAAAGTTGACGCCCTTGGCCCTCCGCAACCTCTCCTCCTCGGGTGATATCCCGTCAATGATTGACGGCGTGCTCAGCACCTCGTCCGGCGTAAAAGACCACTGGTTCGCGATGAGCATGGGCGTCTGAGAGCCGGACGGCGCGGGGGTCTGCTGTTCCGGCCCGGCGGCTTGAGATCGCGGCGGAGAGTTGCGAGAAGTCATTCGCGGAGGGGTGGGCGCCGCGGGAGGGACATCGCGCCGCGCCGTGGGAGATCGCGACCTCCGTTCCTGACGGGGAGGATTTGCGATGACGGGCGGCTGGTATCCCTCGCGCGGTGGTCGGTATCGATCGATGCTCGCCATGTTCGTTTGTTTATTTGATTTTTACTCTTTCTTTTTTTTCGTTTTGCGCCCGTCGTCCGAGATTTGATGAATTGCTCACTTCGGTCTCCGTGTCGAGTAGATGATTTCAATTTTGCTGGTGCTAATGCCGTAAAGATGCCAGATTATATGCAAGAGGGAAGATGAGTGACCGTGGTAGGGCTCCCGATGAATGTTGAAACTTGCGAGTCGGCGCTGGTGGTTTCCCAGATGAGTGCAGAGGCTTGTCTCTCGCAGGGTCCATGACGCGCGATGGATCTTCGAGTGCCGCCCACATCCAGCACCAGTAAGAGTGCCGCCTCAGCCAATCCGATGACTCAGCACAGTTTGCCCACCAGGGGCCCCAACACGAGACAAAGACCATCATCTCTCGATCTGTACGACGAGCAGCAAGAAGTGCTTGTTTTTGTACATTGAATTCCGCCGTCTGGGCCCGGGTATCAGTTCTTTTTTTAGATTCTGGTTTATGTACAATTCTCTTCACATTACACTTGTACCGCGACTGGTACTACGGTGTCGCCTTCTTCAAATACCCTCACCATCATTGCGTCCCCACAGCTTGACGGTACGATCATGACCACCGCTTACAATCCATTTGCCGTCTCTGCTGTAGTCTGTCGAGGTGACGGGGCCGGTATGGCCGCTCAGGGCTTGGACCAGACTCCAGTCGTCGGCGGAGAATATCTTGACGGTGCGATCGAAGCCCGCTGTTACCACAAACGTGCCCGTCTTCTTCGGGGTCTGAACACCCTTGTCATCCAGTGGTGGCGGCATGCCGTCTAGAGGGTCATCCAGGCCCTTGAACCACCGCACGTCTGAGATTGCGCTGCTATGGGCGCCGATGCCTCCCGATCGCTGGACCTTGCGGACATCCCAGCACTTGATCCAGCCGTCGGCCGACCCCGTCAGCACTCTATGTCCGTCCGCGCTCCAGTCCAGCGCGTAAATTGGTTTGATATGCCCGTCCTGGTGGCCGTCGAGAATCATGATCGTACGTCCGGAACGTGCATCCCAGATCCTTCCGATGCTGTCGAGACCGGCGCTCGCTACCAAGGAACCATCATTGTTGAAACTGACAGCGTAGACACCTCTGGAGTGACCTTCCTGTAGCAGTAGCTCCGTGCTCGTCTCAACATCCCATAGCCGCCATGTCGTGTCCTCTGAAGCCGACGCAAGGTACTTCCCTGACGGATGAAATTCGACACGGCAGACACGCTGCGAGTGGCCTTCCAGTGTGGACAGCGGTGTATCTTTGTTCAGGGACCAAAGGTTCACGAGACCCTCTGCGCCTCCTGATGCAAAGTTGACGGAGTCGGGCGAGATGTTTGCCTCGGGCAACGTAGCTTTGGGAAACCACGATATGCCACTGATCTTGTTGGTGTGGCCACGGTACGTCATCTTATCGTTGAGGTCGGGTAATCCCAGGAGCTTTACTTGGCCACCCCAGTTGCCGACAGCAATGAGCTCCCCATTCGGTGATATCCTAGTCATGCTAATGTGACGCTCGCCGACTATCTGACTCGCCTGCAGCTCGAAGCCGGCGAGGCGCTCCTTCAGCTGCTTCCTAAACTTGACGTGCGTGCGCAGTGGAATCTTGCACTCGAGTCGCTGGAACGCCGTTCTTTTCTTGGCCCTCGGTAATGAGTAGTTGGCGATGTTTATGCGTGCTTCTAGTAGCTTTGGGCCTCCGCGCGAGTAAAATTCTTCCTCGGCCTCATCCTCCTCTTCATCGGCGGCATCCTCCATTGTCACATCGGCTGCGTCGCCGCCAGCTTGCTCGACCTGCCTTGTCATGAGCTCGCGCAGTCTGTCTCGCCGGTCGCCCGGGCCCTCTCCGAAGAGCGTCACGGGCTCGCCCATTTCGCGCAGTTTCGCGCGCACACGTCCATCGTCGGTAGGAACAGCTATGGTGGCCGCGAGGCGCTTGCGGTTGAGCTGGCTGATGATTGCCGAGGCTTTCTCTGAGGTCGCGCCCGCGGTATTCGACGGTATGTTGTAGTCGTGATCTTCGGGTAGGTCCTCGAGCGCAATTCCCGTCATGGGCTCGTCGTCCACGCGTGCTTGCCGCGAAGGGTGCATCATCTTGGCGGGTTGCTGTGCGCCGTTGTGCGCGCAGCGTCTCGGAATTCTCAAATTCGCGACGCTTCCGGGTGATTTTAGTTTCTTTTGGTTGTCGCAGAGCTGAGCGCTTTACAAAACGTCTGTGTGCAGCCTGGCAATGCAGTGATGTCCGAAGCAATGGGGGAAGAAAAGCACTTGCAAAAAGCAGCTTGAAGCTCCACCCATCGCGACCTAGCACACATTGTAGTCTGTAGGCATCACCGGCCCACCAACCTAGGATGGGATGCTGTCTACTGCTAGCCAGTAAGGGTTTGACCACGTCTGGGTATTCTGCTCGATTTTTCGAGTTTCCCGTGCCAGAGTCGCGGTGGCTCGTGTATTTGTTTACACATCCGTTTTCATTTATTCCAGGCTGAACAATATAACTGGCTGCGTGTAGGGCACATCCGCTTCTCTTGTTCAACCCAACTATCTCTAACCATTGCCACCGTCAGCCAGCCTGCTCGCCGCGAGTATACATACGGTAGGCGTAGCCATACATCGCAGCACCCGGCACGGATGCATCCTAAATACGACCGTCTCTAAATCAACATAGGGTGTACATATACTGCTAGGCTTGGGTTGCATAAAAGTGTTACATATCGACCGGCAACCAGTCACATTGGATATTTCCACTCTAGGGTAGCCGTGGCCATTAGACGGGGCCGCGCCGGCCGGGGGCTTGGTTGAATAGAGCGCGTTTATGGCTGCCTGTATACTGCCAACAGCGCATCGGGCGACCTTGACATCGGGGATATGGCGGCGGAAAGGAAAGATCGAACGAGCTACGCTGGTATTGACGAGCTTTGCGTCGTTCGCAGGTCGCTGCGGGGGCTGAGCGGCTACCACGCCTTGACGGTCTGGTTTGCGAACATGCCGAATCATGGTTCTTCACTGCTCTGTACCTGGGGTGCACTGGGAGAGAGTGTAGAGGCGTACAAGCTGAGGCATGTGACTAGGTGCCGGACAGGGTATCATATCAGAATTATTAGCTGGGTTCCTTACGGCTTTCGAGTGATGACGAAGACGACGTGACCCCAGGCGCGACGGGCCGATGGAGATGAGCTTTGCCATGATGGCTCAACCAATGAAGGACCTGCCTGCCCGGGTACCTACTACCGAGTACCTAGTACCTTCCAAGTTGGTAGTATGGTGAAAATAAAATCCCATTTTTAGGACATATTAGTCGTATAGGTAGGTGGGAGCCCCTAAGGCGTCAGGCAGGAGATGGAAGCCTATAAATGTGCCTGACTAGATTGCTATACAATACGGTGCTGCGAGACAAGAAGTGCAGTCACCTGGTGCTGATGGGCAATTTTGTATGGGTTTTGGTTTTATTCGTTGAATTTCGCCTGAATGCCGGGATATTTATTGTTCTATTGCAGATTGGCGATCTTCGATCTGGGCTCATTTAACAGTGGCTGCTCGCTTGTCAGAGGGCAGACCCACCCACTCCCCTATCCTGTATAGTAGAGGTAGTAAGAGAGTGACATGTGCCTTGGCAAAACTACTGTCAGCAGTCCCCGGGTTGTTTGCCGAGAAAGATGGGGACGACTTTCGCAAAGGCACCCGTGTCTTTTGCTCGGCTTGAAATGGGTGGTACTAATGCTGAATCCGTGCCTGAAGCCGCCACTAAAATAAGCTGACGTGCATTTGCCAGCATTTGGAACTATTAGTCCACTAGAAAATCAGCTATAATAAATGCAAACCTACAGCATGTATGCACGACTCCTTGTACGAACCGTAGGTACCTCTTACCTCCACCAACTGGTACCTGCCTGCGACGTGCCCAGTACTACTAGGTAGTATGTACCTATGCTACAGCAACACATGTCTAAACGACGCCACGCCACGCCACAATGAAAATTGTCTCAAACCCAGAATTTTCCTCCCTCGCTTCTTCCTTCTTTCCCTTCCCTACACCACTTGGTGACGATTATTGCCCCTTCAACCTATTCTTACCGCGAGCCCAGCATCTCTGCATCTCAACAACTGCGCCAAATGCATATACGAAGAGAGCTTCACCCACGACCTGCCTTTTTCAAATACCAGATGCGTGTTGCTAGCCTACTCCACGCCCAAACCCTCCGACAGGACCAGACGACACAGCGCGCCGACCCCGAGCGACGTCGTGGATCGCATTGACTCCATCGTGAACCGCCTGCGCGACTGCCGCCCTGAAAAGTTCAGAAGAGCAGGCAGGGCCACCTATCGGGTGACCGGAAAAGAATATCGTTTCTTTTCCCTTGGCCTATATTCTTCCTGCCGAAATAGAAGAAGAACCACAAAACAACCACCAAGACCTTTTGCATCATATCCTCAATTTTTTTAGCCTCATCATGATAGGCCCCGCCCCCGCCGTGCGCAACATAGTGCGTGGCTTTCCCGGCACGCCCATCACCTCAGGCGACGACGATTCCGATTATGCAGCGCGCTCCGGGAGGGACACCCTGCCCCGGGTTAACCGACGTGGGCGCAATCGTATCGACGATGTCGTGAGCGCCAATTGCAGCCCTGTCATGCGTCCCACTCCTTCCCCTAGTGTATCCGGCATCGCCAAGCTTCGCATGCAGATGGAGCCGTTGAGTCTCGATGCTGCCTCTCGTTCAAGCTCCATAACGCGCCTTTCTCGGGGACCTCAGAACGGGTCGTCGCTGGGCTATGGGCTGGATAGTCGCTCCCAGAGTCGGGATGGCTCCCAGAGCGAGGCTGGGAGCGAAGGCTCCGAGTCCTCGTCGACCGAGTACGAGGTGAATCTCGAAAACGAATTCGTCAGCACCAGCGTTCGTGACCGTTCGGGTATCATGGAGGCCGTCGAAGGCGGTCTTCCCCCTCGACGCAAGATGACCTCGCAAGACTTCGAGCATCTGCGATGTCTTGGCAAGGGCACGTACGGCACTGTACTTCTCGTCAAGCAGCGCCTCACCGGCAAACTCTACGCACAGAAGCAGTTCAAGAAGGCCTCACTGGTCGTTCATCGAAAGCTAGTCGAGCAAACCAAGACAGAGAGGCAGATTCTCGAGTCTGTGAATAGGCATCCCTTTGTCGTCAAGCTCTTTTACGCTTTTCAGGATCATGAGAAGCTCTACCTGATTCTTGAGTATGGCCAAGGCGGAGAGCTCTTCACCCATCTCAATACCGAAAAGATGTTTTCCGAGACTGTCGCCGCCTTCTACATGGCTGAGATGTTGCTTGCTATTTCGCATCTACACACCAACCTCGGCGTTGTCTATCGTGACCTCAAGCCTGAAAATTGTCTTCTCGATGCTGACGGCCATCTGTTGCTCACCGATTTCGGCCTCTCCAAAGTCAGTGCCGAAGAGTCCTCCGATAGCTGTAATTCTATCCTGGGCACGGTGGAGTACATGGCGCCGGAAGTCATACTCGGCAAGAAGTATGGTAAGTCCGTTGATTGGTGGTCCTTTGGTGCCCTTGGATACGACTTGATGACGGGCAACCCGCCGTTCCGCGGCCAAAACCACGCAAAGATCCAGGACAACATCGTCAAGCAGAAGTTGCCGCTGCCATACTTTCTGAGCGCCGATGCCAAAGACTTGCTTACCCGGCTTCTGCGCAAGGAGCCGAACAAGCGTCTTGGCTCCAACATGCCTAAGGATCTGCAGACACTCAAGAGCCATCGCTTCTTCCGCAAGATTGACTGGAAGAAGCTCGCTGCTCGAGAGCTTGAGCCGCCGATCCAGCCTTTGATCACTGACCCGGAACTTGCCGAAAACTTTTCTCCCGAGTTCACCGAGCTCTCGCTGAGTCCTTCTGTTTCGGCCTCTCAGGCTCCTTGGCCCATCCCGTCGTCGTCGTCGTCGTCGAAAGATGATGTTTTTGGTGGTTTCAGCTTTGTGGCTTCGCCCAGCCTGCTCGAAGCTCACGCTTTCCCGCTCGCCAGTGGCATGTCGAATGTTTAACTTGGCCGTGGCTGCGCCGAGGAATTGTCTGCACTAGAACTGACCTCTCTAGACAACTGCATTCAACATGTTTTACTTGGGCATTGTTCTTGTGAGTATATGCTGTTTGGGATAGAAGTTTAGATGAATAGATGGATAGAAGATGTTCGAATTTTCTGCAGGGGGCTGGAGCTTGCTGCATGGGGTACTGATTGAAATTGATTGATATTGAGTAAACGATGTTGCAAAGATTGTGAATCCGAGTGCGTTGCCTAGTACGGGCACGCCGAATTGACCTTGTATTTTAAATGCTGTACATGAGTATGTATATCCTTTCATGGCCAAGTAAGTGTATGAATGAGCCTTGCCTTTTTGTTGCTTTTCCACCACGCCGTTTAGAGTGGGTCGGCCCCGATAAGTCAATATTGCGGGGTCCACGGCAAGAGACTCGTCCTCGATGTCTCGACAACTGCACCATCGGCTCCTGCAACAAAGATCCCGTTCAGGCGCCATGGCTCCTGCAGTCGACCTGGAACCTCAAAACCTTGTGAGAGACCAGGTACATCATAAAGAGACCGACGATTTTAGGCTCGCCGATGTAAACTTCATCGAGACGCTCAGGGATGGCGAAAACGCAAGTGTTTTCAAAGCCAGCCTTCAGGGCAGAGTCTGCATTATGAAAGTGGTAGGGTTTACTGGAAGCACGCAGATAGGTATTGACCTTGCTAGTAGGCGTTGAAGCTGAACACACCGCTAGTATCACGAAAGCAAGTACGACTGGGATGAAGACCACGAGATGCAATGGGACCTCTTCACCAAGGAGGTTACAGCCTACCGACGGCTTCGCGATCACGGCTTCTGCGAAAAGGGTGCTATACCTTATTTTCATGGAACCATCGAAAACATGGACCCAACACCATACCCATACCTATGGAAATTTCATCGAGACAAGTCACCACCGAAAGCTGTCTTGATTGAATATATTCCAAATATGCATGAGATTGATCTGTCTAATTTCACTGCGAAGGGTCTCGCTCAATTGCGACAGTGGCTCATCGAGATGCATGCATGTGGAGTTATCCACCTTGATACCTATCCAAGGAATATGATGGTCGTTCCTTCGGCAAAGGGGCTCGAGCCTCGTGTACTGTGGATAGACTTCGATACAGCGCAAGTGATGCCACCAGGCAAGCCCTGGTCAAGCCATTGGCGTAACTGTATGGAGGAAGAAGTCTCGCTCATGGACTGGGTTATCGAGGCCTTGGTTCGTCATGCCGCGGTCCCATGGCACCATGCAAATCAGTGCGGCTAACTCATCGAAGACACAAGACTTTGAAAATGGCAAGCTGCAAGCTGCTTGGTCACTTTATTACAGTCGCATCTAGAGCAAACACACACGCACGCCCTCTTCACACTGATGTTGTATATCTAGCATGTTTTTTTTATAGGGGGAGATCTGTTTGCTAGCAAGGCAGCTAGTTGTTCACTGCGGACGATGAAAAGGCAGGACGGTTACAACTGCGTCAACAATACAGATGAGGGTTTAGAAATGGAAACAGGACCAAATTATCTTCTCAGGTTTGTTAAGATCGATAAGAAGCAACAAGTTTATTAAGATTGATAAGAATTAACCGGTCCAACTAGAATCGATAAGACTCAACAAGTGAGATGATGGCGACATAGCAAACAAGGGTAGCCGCTGCCATTTTACATGGACCAGTTCTGCTGGTCAGACGCAAGCATGCCTAGATACCAGAGGCCGAGCGACACGGTAAGGCGAGGCTCAGCGACTGTTCCCTGGGTAGATAATGGGATCGGGTCGGAGATCTCGAGGTGGCCAACGCCCTCACCGCGCCTCACCGCCACCAGTTCCTGATCTGTCAAAATGAAACCGTGCCTGGCCCGGTTCTGCCGTGGACCCATGTAAAAAGCGACCTGCGAGAGCGCTTGTTTGAACTCCCTGATCTGCTCGGTCCTACCAAATTGAAGTGCGTGCGACCATTTAAAAGACGGTTTGATGTCCCCAGGAGCGCGGTTTGGGGAGCAGCAAGGTCCGAGGTCGGCATCAATGTACGCCAAGTCTGGAGCAAAAGAGTCGATGATCCTAGCATGCCGTCCGACATCCAGCATTACTCTGGTTTGCCCCGCGTGCGGGTGGGACTGCTCGAAATAGCACCCGAGAGCCCGCCTCACGCGTAAATTGAACAACAAGTGCAACCTCTCCTGCACAGCTTCTTCCACGGCGATTGGGAGGGGGGGCGTGGTGGGAAAAGGGTCGTCGCGAATCTGGACAGTATGTAGATGCTGCCCGTAGCGATTCATGATGGTTTGGAGGTCAAAGTCAGCCCAGCGTGTAACGCGCCGGATGGCGGCGTGGGAATATGCCTTATTGGTTGTGTTTGTTTTCGATTGGCCGAGGTCGATCACGGGCATTGCCGGTGGGCCGTACTGTAGAAAAGCCATGAGTGAGATCTGATGGGCCATGGTTGCCCGAGTTTGGGTGTAAAGCTCAATTGATAGTCAATGGAGGAGGATGGAGGATGCTGAGGGTGTTGGGGAAACACGGAGGCCAGAGGAGGCAATGATGTCCATTTAAGCAATATTTTGAACCTGCTGTGTTTGCCTTCCCCTATATGGATGAGGTATATGACCATGCGAGAGAAATGCTCTTGCACTTATGGACGTGAAGTTGTTTGGGCGGGCGCCAAAGGGAGAATTGTTTGGCTCTCGGCGTCCGTATCTCTGACCCTCTAAAGACTTTGAGATTGGGAGCAAGACGCCAAGAAAAGGATCCGGCTGCATATTCCGTTGTGGCTTTGTTTTCTTTTCTCAGCAAGGATGTAGGCGCTTCGGGCACTCCTTGTCGAGTCTTTCCCCATCTTACTGCTTAATGGTGATGTAGTTGTAGGCCAGAATTTAAAACGACCGGACTGTGAACAATGGGCGGGCCGTACCGCTCATTCGTGAACTGCTGGCGCTTATCTGGTCTGCGACCTGACTGGATGATCCTATGCTTTGCTGGCTGGATAGGATCGAACCAATCCTTTCCACGCGTGGGTCATGCGGAAGAGGCGGCGGCATCGTTACACGGAGCAAGGACAGGGTTACCTTACGTGAGGTTATAGTCACGGTGCCTGCTCTAATCCATGGTCAGCGATGTCGCTGCGAGTAAATAGCCGCCAACTAAAATATAGCGTCTGAACACTTTCAGAAGTACCTGCCAAAGTGAAGAACGGTGGTCGTCGTTCACCGGCCCTGGCGCCGGATGCAACATCAACACAGCCTCATGTTGCATCTTGTAGATCAAGCCAGCCTTCGATTCGCTACCTCTTCAGCCTTGTCGAGCATCTTCTTCTCTGGCTGTCCTGTATTCTGTCATGAGGCTGCTGAGCCATCGTTTAGACACAGGGGTTAGAAGTACAAAAGGCTTTCCCCCCAACGTCAATTTCCACTCATCGAGCATGTATCCATATTCTAGCACACTACTAATGATGTGGGTTTTCAAAAGAATCGCAGCCTTCTATCTATCGCTGAAAGGTCTCCTGGCTAGTGCATACTTCCTGATGAGAGGCACCTCTTGCTGCGCAGCCCGTAACTCACCGACCAGTCGGTCGCGGCTACGTAGAGCCATCGTTCATACATCAACTGCAGTAGCCGTCCGCGTGGCGTGGTGGGAGGTGAACCGAGTTACTGTAGCCTTATAGGCATTTGTCGTTTGCAACGCACGTCTGCCTGCCTCATCGATGGAGCTGAGCAAGCTCTGCAGAAACTGCAAAGCGGCATTATGTCCTGGGCCGGCCGCTCCAGACCACGGTTCGGCAGCGAGGTATTTCCAACGGCACCACGAGTGCCTACAAGATTTCTATGATGCAGTCTCGAGCGGGTGTTTCATTTGCTCAACAACATCCAAGATACTCGGGTCTCGCCGGCGGCCGTCCTGGTTCGACGGCGTCGACGCAGGCTGGAGGCCCATGGTTTACAACCTCTGGAGCGGCGGAGAGGGCTCGACAAGAAGAATCAATTTTGGTATCGTGTACAGCGATGAGCAGCATTTCGCGGATGCAGTGTTCAGGTTGATCCCACATGATGGTCAGTATTGCCATCTCGGCGAAGCAGCCGCCAAGTGTTTATATATGCCAACGGGTAAATTAGATACGCGTCACGACTCCCAGTTCCTCTCAGACCGGATGGAACCCCAGACCTCGTCTCCGTCGACCCTTGACTTGGCTGTGCAATGGACAATTGACTGTCACCAGCAACATCTGGAATGCCGGCAGCTTCGAGCCAAGGAGAGCTGGCAGCCGACGCGTCTGGTCGACATTGGCGATGATGGTGGCACTGAATGGAAACTTCATTTGCGTCCTAACCTGATCCCGGAAACGCCCGTTTACATGACCCTGAGCTATAGATGGGGCTCCAACGTGGACCTGCGGCTCCTGACGACCAATATGGATTCCTTCAAGGAGGGAAGACCGATTCATGAGCTTCCCAGGACGTTTCGCGACCTAGTCGTGCTCGCTCGGAGATTCGCCGTCAGATTCCTCTGGATCGATGCGCTCTGCATCGTACAGGATTCACGATCAGATTGGGAACGCGAGGCGATGACCATGGGTAGCGTCTACGCCAATGTGCTGTGCAACATTGCTGCCACCGCATCGGATAGCCCCGACGGTGGCCTATTCCGAGCGAGAGACACCGAAGAGCTCCGACCAGGCCTTGTGCGCGCTGTCGTGGACCCGGATCAAGCCCCGAAGACGTACCGCGTGGTCGACGACACCTACGCTCGTCGACAGCTCTTTTCCAGCGCACTGCTCCAGCGCGGCTGGGTGTTTCAGGAACAACTGCTCTGTTCAAGAATCATTTACTTTGCAGAGAGCCAGATCTTCTGGGAATGCTTCATCGAGCAAAAGTGCGAAGCCTTCCCGTACGGGATTCCTTGCAGCGTCTCATCCAAACGGCGTGACATGTCAGGTCTAATCTACCCCGAGGGAAGCCATTGCACGACAAGCCACCACCAAGCCGGCATCATTTCACTGCAGGCCTTGAACACATGGAACGAGTTGGTGGAGAAGTATTCGCGATGCGAACTCACGGAGACGAGCGACAAGTTGAGTGCGCTCGCCGGAATAGCCAGTCTATTCCGGGAGCGGTCTGGGGACGAATGCGTCGCCGGACTCTGGAGATCAGCCCTCGCGACACAGCTGTGCTACTCGGTGCCCGAGGCCGAGCGCGCGCATCCAGCAGGGCATCGCGCGCCATCGTGGAGCTGGGCGTCGCTGGACGAGCACGTACGTTTTCCTGGCGCACCGAACGGGGCCAGCACTCACATCTCAATCCTTACCGTCGACTCACTGCAGCGTCTGACCATCCGCGGGCGCATTTCCCACGCGACATTCGACCCGAGGGAGAAGCATCGCCTGGATGGTAACGTTGACCTGCTCATCGACGGACAGAGCTTTCACGCCCATATACTGCCGGACACAGCTGATATCAGGGCTCGAGAAGCGCGGCTGCTGACCATCCTCACGGCGCTGTCCTACCCGACGGCCATGAGAGGCGCGAAGAACCCCCTGGAGGTGCTGTGTCTCGTTCTGGAGCCGGCTCTGGCTGCCGCGACGGAGACCTATCGGCGGATTGGCGTCTTGAATACTTATTTGACGGAGGGCCTGGCGGTAGTCGGGGTCTGCATGGGGGAAGATGGGTTTGGGGCGCTGGGGGACGTTGTCCTCAGTGATGTGCACCTTGTGTAGGCCGAGGCCGATCACGGATTGGTAGCATTACATGGGCGCCGGCGGGGCTGTTGGAGTGCACATCGCGATTTCACAGCTCAGCCGTGTAATGCTCATCGATGATAAAGTAGTCACGTCTCAGTGCCGCATTTGTCTGGGTAGAGAGACAGGGGAGCAACAACGGAAAGGCGGCGGGTTTGCAAAGTCTTGCAGATAATTTCAACCCCCCCACGGCCAGTTTTTTTTTTTTTAACTGATGATGATGATGATGATGATGATGATGCCATGTTTCATTCCAACAGAGACCCCCCGCCATTGCGTGGTTGAAAAGGAGTCAAATTTGACTGGTCGTATGTATTCCAATCAAGAGGCGGAGAGATGGCGCCATGCCTAAACATCAGCCGAGACGTGTCTCATTAATCCGTTGCAATGCATGCATACAACCGCATGAAGAGGCAACACCTAGCTTCATTAAGATTGAGTTGGAAAAAAAAGAAAAAACAAAAGAAGAGAAAAAGAAAGACACAACGCCAAGTGAGGCCTCCTGGAGTCGTTGCTTGGCAAAAGAAGCCTGGGCTTCATGGCGTACCTGTTGAAGAGGATGATCTCAGACAGAAAACGTTCTTTTCTCTGACGCGTTTTAGGTTTCGACCTATTGCATGGGCACCATGAACGCCTCCAAATCTGCCGATTGCTCATAACCTTTCGCTCTTTCAACAACGCCGAACCCTGGGTAGTTCTCTGCTTACGCCCGCAAGACAGGGGCTTGGGGGGGAAGGGCTTCATTCCTTTCTCGACTTATTATTGCGTCGTGCGTCTTGTTACTTGCTGTATGCATAGCCATGCCATACGGCTAAAAGGTCGACTAACTAGGGGGGGAAACTCATCATCTTGCGCCTCCGCCGGCGCGACGCCACCCAAAATCCCGGACGAGCAAAGATCCGTGAGACATTTGTCCCCTCTTTCCGGACATGGTCCAATCCAATCAAGAGGCTTCCATTAACAAGTGACTCGATTGCCCCGATTCTGTCCTTGTCTGGGGGAGGGGGGAGAGTTTCGGAAAAGCTTGTCCTGTTCCCCCGCTTCCTTTTAAACCCAACAACCTTTTTTTTTTTTTTTTTTTTAATATCCTTCTCTAATCTCTGTAGGTAGAGACCGCCCGGTGGGATGAGCCAAAACCAACTTGGCGTCTTATGCTTGGATCAGGACATGCCTCTCCCTCTTCTTTTAAAATCGTGTCGTTGCCAAGCCGTGAAAGTTGCGTAATGGCCTGTCTTGTCCCATGTTACTCTTTGAGAACCTTTTTTTTTTTTGGTAGCCGTCCACCCCCGGACTAATGCTTTATGATATGTAAGACGCAAAAGTCTCAGAATGATTCCAGGCGGCAACGTTGGCTTCCGAAAGCTTAGCCTCACGGAACGACTGAAACTAGTCACAGACATCTCGTTGCTTCTTCCCCTCCGCGCCCCTCGATAAGTGAACGTAAGACATGACCACTAGACATCGTCGTGCGTGAGAGAGTCTCTGTGTGTGTGTGTGTGTCCCCTCCCTCCCCTCCTCCCCTCCTCCTCCCCCTGGTTCACACACATGTGCCAAGCCGTGTCGCAACCTTGACGGAAAAAGTGTGGCGTCCATCGAGAGCATGCCGAGCACGACTCTCTTATCTGTTTTATGCTCGCCCAACCAGCCGAGACATAGGTAGCTAGCTGGGCAGCCACTCACACGATGAAGATGCGTGCAAGGAGTCTCGAAAACGCGCGTCGGCCCCCTTCCTAGCCTGGGCAATGCATGTCTTTTCTTTTCCTTTTTTTCTCTCCCGCTCTGCTTACGCTTGTCTTCGTCCCGTCATTGACTCCTCTCCTCCACGAATTTAGCTCTCAGAGCTACTCTTCTCCCCCCCCCCGTCCTTGGTCTTCTGATCTGTCCATAGTCCTAGTTGTAAGCCATATCTTCTACACTGACAGAGCCTCTTGTCTATCCATTGGACATCACCATCGCACGAACACATAAACGACCGACCATGGGTCTCCGCAAGTCACTTGCTGGCTCGGTAGCGCTGGCCGCTGCCCTATGTAAGTCACAGAGAGTTTACGACTTCTCCTCCAAGGAACGCAACGCCCCTTGTCAAAATAATACTGACAAGTTCACAACGCGTAGATCCCCTGCAAGCCCTCGCCGTGAGCGCGCCTCACTGCGTCGGCGATGACTCCCGGGTCTGCTTCACCTGGGGCGTGCCCTCGGGCTCCGGCTCGGCCTCGTCGCGCAACCTCTACTTCCAGATCCGTGCCCCCCAGACCTACGAGTGGGCAGCGCTCGGCATCGGCAGCCGCATGGCCGGCGCCGACATGTTCCTCGTCTACCAGGACGGCGCCGGCAACGTCACCCTCAGCCCCCGCGCCGGCACCGGACATGTCATGCCGCAGCACGTGGCCCGCGCCGACGTGAGCCTGCTCGCCGGCTCTGGCGTCGTCGACAACGAGATGGTTGCCAACGTCCGCTGCGGCGACTGCGGCGGCAGCGTGGATCTTGCCGGGTCCGCTAGCGGATGGATCTCGGCCTGGAAGACGGGCTCGGCCATCAACTCGGGAGACGCAAGCGCGCCCATCCAGTACCACGACGGGCATTCCAGCTTCAGCGTCGACCTGAGCCAGGCGACCATCGACTCCGACTCCAATCCCTTTACCGGCGGCCAGGGTGGCGGCGGCGGCGGCAACAACAACGGGACAAACGGCAATCCGGGAGTCGTCGTGCCGGGAGGCGGAGGCGCTGGCGCTGGCAGCATCTCCGCCCTACGTCTCGGTCATGGCGTCCTCATGACCATCGTCTGGGTCATTCTGTATCCCGCTGGTGCCATACTGATGCCGCTGCTCGGCAGTTGGGTGTTCCACGCCGCCTTTCAAACCATCGCCTTTCTGGGCATGTGGGCAGGTCTCGCCCTAGGCTACGTCACGGCGGATCGCATTGGCATGGTGAGTTTTTCATCTTACGTCTTGTTGTATGTGAAAAGGCACTGGCTAACCCGTGTCTCTAGTTCTGGCAAAACACTCATACCCGCCTCGGCATCGTCGTCTGCGCCCTGATGGCCCTCCAACCCATCCTTGGGTACCTACACCATCTCAGCTACAAACGTCAAGGGCGTCGCGGCGTCCTCAGCCACGCGCACGTCTGGTACGGTCGCGGCCTGATCGTCATTGGCATCGTCAACGGTGGCCTCGGCCTCCAGCTGGCCTCGACCGGTAACAGCTTCCGCATCGCGTATATTGTTCTCTCTGCCGTTGTGGCTGGCGCCTACTTCCTCTCGGTTCCGTGGCTGGAGTTCCGCAAGACCAGGTCTGCCAAAACTGGCTCGAAAAAGAGGGCTGATGGTGCCGAGTCGGATGAGCATCTCCGATCGTGAGTGGAAAAGTCCTAGCGTCGGTGAATGACTCTGTTGCAATTTCGTGCGACCTTTGTATGCGCGAGGAAAACTGTGATTTATATGTTTGATTGTTACTCTGCAGATTAATGACCTTCTGAATAATAAATGAACTCGTGCTATATTCGGTTTGACGTCCGTCTTTTGAATAGGCCGGTCGAACCGGAATTCATCATGTTAATACATCGAGTGACATACACCGCCCCATCGTGACGCATTCGAGATGAATACCGTGCAGTTCGCTACACAGGGCTGAATGATCACTGCTAGATATTCTTCTGTCTCTCGTTGTCTTGGTGCCAGAACGACGGGACGGACAAAAATAAGAACACCAGTTGGCAGACACGAAGCTGATGCTCCCCAGCCTCTAAAAGGATCGCTCCACGTGACACGCGCGACTAGTAATGTATTGTACAGGTGCTAATGTAGAATCCTTCCAACCTCAGGCAGAAATTTGTAGTCAGCCTCGGGACTAGGCCCAGGCTAGCCAGTCGTCGACATCACGATTTTCACAAAACCCTCAGTCCATCCTGCCAACCCTCGGCTCCCTCTAATTGAGCAACCTCCAAGCCATCCAAGATGCTCTGTCAAATCTCCCGGGCTGCTGTACGTGAATTGATTCTCTACCCCTTTGACCTCACGGGCCGATCGCCGGTCCCAAGTGATCAATGCTCTCCGGCGGCGCCCGTTTTTTCCCGCGTTTCATGGTCGAGATGTCTTTGCTGACTGAGGGGGCCCCTACGCCCATCGACTTACAGTGCGCCCGTTCTGCCATCGTCTCTGCCGCGCGATCCATGCAGACAAGGACATTTATTGCTCCTACTGTCTCCCGCAGAGGTAAGATGCTCTCAATTCAACACAATGGCCTTCATAGAATGCGACCGATGCTTCCGACACGCCCTTCCCCTCAAACTTGACACAACCTCGATGACACGCAACCAAAACTCACCGTTTGTGCATACGACACCGGCATCACTACGGATTACTATACCCGCTATCCAGAACATTGAGAACCCGATGAAACGGACTATTGAATTTTCATCGTTCGCGTTGACATAAATCGCATCCAATCAATGCCATCGGATCATCTACTCAGGAGCTGCAAGCTGATTCGAATATCATCTAGCCGACTTTGTTCAGGAGCTCTACCTCAAGGAGCTCAAGGCGTACAAGATCCCTGCCGTCAAAGAGTCCGACTCCGTCGGGCAGGTCCAGACGTTCGCCGTGCCCAAGACTCCCAAGTCACCCGAAGAGACCGACCTCGCGAGCAACCTGAAGGAGTACGAGAGCATGGCAGTCGAGATTGAGGGCCAGGATGCCGCTCAGCAGGCCTCCGGCACCCCTGCTGCCCTCCCCGACTGGCTCGAGGCCGAGGAGCCCGAAGTCAAGCATTAAAGACACAATTCTCAGGAGAACGCGGTGAAGAACGAAAGGCCGTCGCAAAATATCAAACCAACTGTTGACTGGCCTCTCTCTTCAATTTCGCCTGTCCGAACATGGGGTAAATGCAACTGGCAGGAGTGGGATAGTAATTATGGGATTCGGGCGGGAATGGTGCGCGTTGGGGTGAAGAGGCACGCTGAGTGTAGCCAAGACGTATTGGCTGGCAACATGGGAGTGACTCGGTCTGTCGGTCGTGTCTATGCTCTTCCAATCCTTGGTTGAGTGGACAACTGCAACATCAAATCGTTCAGCACGGGTTGAGCCGGACGAGAATAGGATTCTGTAACAGGGGAGTCCTTGTGTGTACATTTTTTTTCCTTGTAAAGAAACATGACAGCCCTGCATGGGAGCAAGGTAGTTTGCTCTTTCGTTTTTTCTTGTTTCTCGCGACTGATTCCTTGCCGTATGCAAATGCCAAAAGCACGATCCGTTAGCAATCTTACTACGTAGAACGAGCCTGATTGCGAAGTGCGTCGATGACATCGTCTCTTTAATATATATACTAATCAAGCAACGTCTCACAGATGGAGCTATGAACCAATATACCTTACTTATCGTATAGTGCTGTATATATACAAGGTTACTATATATATTGGTGAGAAGAGCGGAGAGCAACGACGAGGGCACACACGGACAGAGCAAAGGGAACACTCGATGCCCTATGCGTTCAGTCATCATCATCAACACACAAAGAAGAGAGCGGCTTGCGCGTGTTCGTACGTATTTCAATCAGAAGCCGGGCGCCGACCTACATAAGCATATAAATGAAGGCGCGTAGAAAGAAAGAAAAAATGTCACCATGCACTTTTCAGCCATAACGTAAATGCACGAATAACTACTTTTTCGCGAAAAAATTAGGACGTACGCATCATACGCTGTTGTTGTTGTTGTTTTGTGCATCGTTTGTAATTTTTTTCTTCAGAGATTTTCATTTCTCGCCTCCCTCTCCCTCTTCGTTCGCTTGATACCACCGGTCGAGAGTTTCATGACAAACTGGAAAATAGGACGTCAAGACCACAAAGCTTGAACGTATATATGCAGAAGTGAAAAAAAGAAGAACGAAAACTGGTAATAAAGACAACGAATGAAAACGCCAGGCCACGTAGAGAGTCAGGACGAGATGACATGCGATAGAAAGACGAAGAACAGAGAACCAAAACAAAACAGGCTCTTGCCCACCCAAACGCCAAAATGTGTCTGTACGTGATTAATTTTCCCAATCAGCCCCTCCCCACAACCATAGCTTGCCTGACAAATGAACATTTGCTATTTCCTTCATCCCTTCACTCGATCATGGCTTTCGCGGCTGTTGAACATGTTGAAGCGTTTCAGCCATAACCGGATTGTTGGCGAGGCGGGCCGCCTCAATCATCAAAGTGCCCGCCAACCATATGGTCGTCGTGAGAGGAGCCTCGCTCGATCCCGCTCATCCGGTTGGTCTTTCTCACGTCAACATCATCCATATTTTCCCAGTCGTCATCGCGACCGTTGGCATGCGCATCGTCCATCTCCTCATCGTCCGTTCTGGCTCGGTCACGCATGTGGTCGTCGAGAGCGCTCTCATCGACAAATGTGAAGCCCTGAAAATTGGCCTGTACCGAAGGCGAAAGCGGTGTAGAGGCAGCGTAGCCGCGAGCCATGGCCGCCGCCCGCTCGTTGAGGGAACCATTCTGCTCCAAAGCCGTCGTAAACTCGGGGTCAAAGTAGGACACGTCGGTTTCCGACTTCAGCTTGGGCTTGAAAGGGGGGGCGATGCGCTTTTGCGCAAGGAGAGTCCAGTCAATATCGTTGAAGAAGGCCTGCTGTTTCAGCTCTTCGGCGTCGTCCAACGCGCCCAAACGATGCTTAGGATTTCTGTTCAGAAGACCCTTGACGAAATTGCGACCTTCCTGCGATAAAGTGTCGCGAGGAAAACGAACCTTGCCGAAAGCGATGTTTTTGTACATTTGTTGTGTGTCCTCTGCATAGAACGGGCTCCAACCGCAGCACATCTCGAACACTAAGACACCGAGGGACCAGAAGTCAACCATCTTTGTGTATCCCGACTCGTCGAGAAGCACTTCAGGGGCGAGATACTCCGTCGTGCCGCAAAAGGTATTCGTCGTGTCATTTTTTGTCAGATTGGCCTTGGAAAGGCCGAAATCACAAAGAGCAATGTGGCCATGAGCATCGAGAAGAATATTTTCGGGCTTGAGGTCGCGGTATACGATATCGTTATTGTGGAGATGCTGAATTGCGAGAATCAGCTCTGCAATGTAGAACTTGGCCCGTCGCTCGTCGAAACGTCCCTCTTTCTGCAGGTGCCAGAAGAGCTCGCCGCCCGACATGTAGTCGGTAACTAGATACAATTCGGAAGGGGTCTGGAAGGAAAACTTGAGACCGACGATGAATGGCGAGTCCGAGGTGGCCGTGCGTACAAGAATATTGCGTTCGCCAACCGTGTGAGCGACCTCCTTCTTTTGCACAATGACCTTTTTCTGCAACACCTTCATAGCGTAGATGCGTTGGGTGTCCTTCTTGCGGACCTGGTAGACCTGGCCGAATGTGCCCTTGCCAATGAGCTTCAGGACCTTGAAGTCGGTAGGTCCGTAATGCTTCTTTTCGGTTCGCTGATATAGCGCCTCGACATGGACCTCTCCTGCCGGCGCAGCCTCCACAGCATCTGTGTCGACATGACCTGTGAGGGGAAACCAGCCGCGAATTGACGTTTCCTTTTCTCTCGGCGCTTCGAAATTAACACGCCCCAAGAATTCGTCGGCGCCTGTCAGGGTGTGATCGTACACGGATACGTCTACCAGTGTATCCGAGTCAACGACGTCGCTGAGCACATTTGAATTAGCTGAAGAGTCAACGGAAGAGCAATAGGTGAGAAAAGGGTTGCTGCAATGGCTCGGAGATCATACAATACGGCCTCGGCATCCCATTTTGGGCTTGTGATGGATGCTACACGGCCATTACGACTTCGAAAAGTATTGTAGTCGGTAATGCTCGTGTTGCTGCTCTGCCGACTGCGCATGGGAATCGCCATAGGGCGGCCTGAATCGCTACCAGAACGTTGAATAGGAATACCACCGATGGCAGCCTGGGCAACATTCAAAGGCTCGTCGTCCCCGGAGGGCCGCAGACCGCTCGAGATGAGCTCGCTTCGCTGAAATACAGCCACGACGTAGGGATCGCGGCATTTGCGCAGGCCACGGGCTTCTGAGATCTTGATTGTCAGCCTACCTCTCGCGGCAGGAACATGGGCTCCTGTAGAGCGAGGCGTGTGAGTGCCGCTTGTGTCGGCGCCGTCATTGCTGGTGCGAGGGAGTGAGTCTTTACCCTCAGACTGCGAGGGCTGGGCAGTCGAGAGGGCTCTTGTTGGAGTAGAGTGGCCGCTCTTGAACATGAATGCACGCGTTAGCTCTTTGAGCCCACCCAAGGAAAACCAATTGCTAGATGGTTGAGAAGCATCAAAGTTGGAAGGATTTGGGGTAGACGCGTCATGAGCACTTGAACACTTGGCTCTGCTCTCGTCCAGAGACTGGACGCCGCGAGAAGTGAGGGACAGCTGCTGAGTGGCGCTCATGGCACTTGTAGCGAGAGACGCGGACCGGCCAGCAGCGAGCGGGTGGTCTTGAGAAAGGTCTTGAGAGCGAGTGCCCAAGACGTGAATAGCTGAGCTAGCAGAAGAGCAGGGCTTAGAGGACGGAGGTGTAGGATAGGGATGGATTGTGGAGGTGGGAAGCTGTTCAGGGTCCAGCTTCGCAGCGGAAAGGACAGGAGAGTGCGACGCGGTCGACTCTGAAGGGTTGGGTGCCAGGCCCGAGGATAGGCACGAGACATGGAACTGAGGGCGAGGTGGCGCATGCATTTGTGTCTCCTCGGACGCCAAGGACCGAGAGGACTCGGGGGCGGTGGCAACGTGCATCTTGTGCATGTCGGAGGAAGAATTTGTGCTTGCATTTGCGACACTTGCACTACTTGAAGTGGCACATGTAGTACTCGAAGTCGCAGTAGTGGAAGGATAGGTGGTGGTAGTAGTGAAAGTGGTGGTCTGGGGGCTCTGTGTTTCGCCTTGCGAGGAGCGGCTTGTAGAAGGGTCTTGACGAACCTGGCCGAAGTAGCTCATGATCCCGGGAAGTCGCTTGTCGTGGGGGTCGGGTTGAGGGGTTGCAATGCCGGATCGCGGGGTATCTGAGCCTATTTGGTCGATGCCATCATCTTCGGCGACAGTTCTAGGATTGGAATGGTCAATGGGCTGCATGGCGGCGGAGAGGTGGCCTCTCTGAGACAATAACAATGACGTCCTTGGTGTGAGAGAAGGGAAGATGAACGAGGAGTGCGAGCGGGAACAAGAGCCAAGGGACAAGTCGAGAGACCTTCTTTGCGTTTGAGATGGGAACAAGGGAAGCAAATGGTTAAAGTAGGAGAAAGTAGTGAGTGCCGTGAGCGCAAAAGCGACAGGATGGCGTTTGTGACCGGGCGCAATTGAAAAAAAAAAAAGAAGAAAAAATCTTAGGCGCAATTTTGATGGTGACGAGGATCAAGTCATCGGTTCTGGCCGGGTGAAGAGTGCGACGAACAAGTGGGCACAGAGAGTGCCTAGCTCATGACGGCCGCCAAGCCAAGTAGCAGAAGAAGGAGTAGAAGAATTTGCTTGACTGGATGGACGAGAACCTGACTCGTTTTTGACGAGATGCTCAGAAGGATATGAAGTTTGGTAGAGGGGATAGGAAGGCGACGAGAAGAAGGTGAGGGAGGAAAAGTCAAAGTTTGATAGGACGGAGTCTGTAGGTGAAGTGGCGGCCGAGAGATGGTATATAGTTGCGAGGTTCGCCAGGTCATTAATAAGTAGAACCTGTAGGTACCTGTAGGCAGGGCAGCCGGTGTACAGCACCTTGTACTGTACAACCTCCGTGGGCATCGGGTACATAGTGTGTAGTAGTCCAGTACTAATAAAGTACGCACTCGGCCGTGCTGTGTGTCGGCGCCAGGAGGCAGTGAGACGCTGTACAGAGAGATACTGTACGGATGTACCGATGCATATGTCTGTAGTACAGTGACTACACTGGGAAAAAAATAACGAGGCAGGCAGTGTTGAGTTTCGGCTGGGTCTGCGCCTAAACTTTTCGGCGCCGCAATATTGGCTGGTGGCGGCAGCTCCGAGAGCGGATATCTGCAACCTGCCTAGGTACAGTAGGTACCTACAGTACCTACCTAGAACCTAGGTTGGCAGGTACATAGTTATTAGTACCTATTACCTAGTCCTTGTAGGTATCTATGGATATAGGTACTAGGTAGCACACCTCAAGCAGAGTGTCTTGCGCTGCGTGGTCTGTACCCTCTCATCTTGTTTTGCTGGACACGAACAGCATAAATATGAGAGGAATTTCGCCTCTGTCGGCTCGCACCAAGCGAGACTGTATCACCCCAAAGCTCAAAAGGGGCAACCAGCCGGGCTTGCAGAGCACAGGTACTACCTGCTAATTATAGAGCCCAGAAAGTAAGCTGAGGTGGACTGGCAAAGATTGTAGGGACCAAACGTAGGTAGCATACAATCAGCAAGATGCGAGGCACCTACTGTGCTGTGCCTATAGCTCCGTATCTACTACTAAGTAGCAGTAGGTATACGGAGCGCGAAAATTTGCACTCCATGACACTGTGGCAGCCCAAGATGCCCAAGTGGGGAGACAGTGTCGACGGCATCACCGTCCACGTCTACCCACTCAGACGGACTCGGCGGGCGCCGCCAGATGAGGAGACTAGTCTGCTGACTGCCATGACACTTTGTGCCTGCTGGAGATGTGTCTGATATTTCTTGACCAAGTCGTCCTTGACGCCCGGCTCAAGACATCGATGACACGTACAAACACAGCACGCGCTGCGTTTATTGGTACAATGGCAGAGACAGCGCGGCACAACTGAGAAGACAAGCACAGGCAGCCTGGCAGGACGCTGTCCGCGAGGGTCTGGCTAGTCGAGTCAGAGGTGCATGCCAACCACTAGTCTGCATTTGTCGAAATGGTTCAATAGTTGCGCAACGGCAATAGCAATTGATTGATTGCAAGTGTGTGTGTGTGTGCGTAGCAATCAATGCAATGCAGCATGCAGCTTCCGAAGGCCGCCACACCGAGTTTGCCATGTGGGAGCCGGGGAGGACAGGGGTAACCAGGTCGAGTGAGCTAGACGTTGGCGATTCGGGCGGCAGGCATTGTGTACTGTAGTATGTAGGTATAGAGTACATACCACAGCCCAGGAATTGACAGTCCAGTATATGCCCGGTAGCCGCTAGGCTTCCGCCAAAAGCAGGCCAGAAGCAAGCCAGAAGGCAAAGCTTTGGCCAGCGCCGCTCGACGCCTGATCGAGTTCGCGAGCGGAGAGAGCTGCAACAGGTAGATTGACTCTTCCGTCAGCTGGCGTAAGCCATGACGGCAGGCTGGAGAAAAACGGGAGCACATGCCAGGTATTTACATACGTGCATACACACGTACGTATAGGTAGTATGTAAAAGGCAGTGTGCTGGCGTACTAGGTACTAGCAGTAGTACCTGATAAGCTCTGTAGCGCAGGTGTCTACTAAGCCAGCCAATCTCTGCCAGCGCATCGGTGACTGCCACTGGGCACGGCGAGACAAAAAAAGCCAAGATTCCGGCATCAGACGGCTCCGATGGCCAATTCTGCACTGCTGGCCTCGGCAGACAATGTAGAAAGAATTTCAAACGAGCGGCGCACGCTCAGAGTCTTTATGTTCCTCTTCTTGCGTAGGCAGATGCAGAAGCCTTCTCCACGACAATGTTCTTTTCCGCCGTTGCCGCGAGCGCACGACACTGGGATGCTTGCAAATATCGCCGAGAGTCGTCACGTTACAACTGCAAACCTAGCAAAAAATTCGCGTGGACTGCCGTATGATGCTGCACAACCCGATTGCGACATTGTGTGCCTGACAAGCTTTCGCCTACACCAGGGTTGCGCTCGCATGTGCTTCCTTGCTTGACTGGTTGCTACATACTTATTAAGCAAGCAGCCATGGAGGATCGTGTTGATGACAGACGGCTTACTGGCCACCGAAGACTGTAGCACAACAGCCTGAAGAGGACGAGAAAGCGCGTTCGGGATGGGGACCGTCAATAAGCGGACAGAGTGTGACCAACTTTGATCAATAATAAAAAAGAACTCATTTAGAGTAGGCCGGAAGAGGGAGGGAGGGGAAAACATTATGCGGGGAAAAAAAGGTAAAAGACTAGAAAAAAAAATTAAAGGACTCGCAAGAAGGCAAATCAAGGGGCACAAAGACGAATGTGACCACTCACTTAGACATCATGGCTTCCGTGGCCCTTCGTAAGAGATCATGGCTACCACCACCGTTGTGATGATGATGATTATGTGGATGATGTGGCTCTCCCGTCATGGTGGCGGGCTTTTGACGACGATATAAGAGCTTCAGACAAAAGCGTGATGGAGAGGGGTTCAACAAAGAAAATCGAGCACCTGGGAAGGGCAAGTGGTGAGAAGAAACCAGCGAGGCAGTCGAACAGGGAACAGAATATCTCTTGGATAGGACGAGTCGAGTATTGATGTGATGGCTTATTAATGACGCGTGCCAGTCAGATACCAAAGCATGGGCGGGAGAGGGCTTTGAAGGGCATGAATGTATATGTATGATGCAAGTGCAAAGTGATGAGGGTGCGCATCGCAAATAATAGGACCAGCCCAGCTAAATACTAGCACTGACCGTACAGCACCGCTGTTGGGGCTAGCCCATTTGCATTAGGCCATGCTCGCCTTGCTGGACCGCTAGAGCAAATCGTATTAGTTAGTCTAAACAAAGACGGGCGCTGTCTTTGGGCGGCGAGGCCTGGTACCCCTCTATCTGACGCGTTACGACGGGGGGCGGGGGGGGGGGGGGTTGTTTAGCGGACGGGCGCCAACGCCACTGGGGCTACTGATTCCAGATGGTGATGCATGTCTGCATGTACAAGAACAAGAATGTACAAGCTGTATAATGTGAAGTTCACGAAAAGCCAAGCCTTCAGCCCGGATGTCCCTCTTTTTTTTCTCCCTCGTCAACGAGTTTCTGGGAAGTCGAAAGGAATACTTCCGGTACTATGCATAATTGCAGGCCTTCGAGTCCATCGACGAATTGCTCTTGGGATCGGGCAGTCACTATTTGTCCCTCGGCGATGATGGGAACATGCGCTGCAGTCATGCACGAAGACCCTGTCGATCTGCCCAAAGCCCATGATGTTGGACGAAAGCACCATCTTCCGGACAATAAAGTGGTGTCAAGCCTTCGATGTGGGATGAAAGTACCGAGCGGTACCGTGCCCTTCGACTCCGTGACGAGGTTGGGTGCTGGCCTAGCCTGCAGAAGGGGAGCAATTGGTTGCTATAAAAAGGCTCCTCAGAATACCTGACTAGCATTATACTTTTGCGCAGCACGTAAGCCTTTTTCTTGTCTTTTATTTCTTCCTTTCTTTTGCCTCTTCATGTTGCGCAGTGGCGAAGTCTAGATTAGATTGAAGTCGATGACGTTCCATGGACCGAATCCCCCCCCCCCCAAAAAAACCCATTTACAGAGCGCTATATGGTATTCTAACGTTGTACCATATCATGCTTCCTCGCCACGCAGAATGCCCTTTTTTATGTGGTTTTATAATATAACTATATATATGAGCGGGCCGCGCTGTGAGGTCGTATCATCCGTCCAAAGGGTAAATTAAAACTTTCGTAATCAGTCTTCCCTCACAGCGTTCTCCCTCTGTCTTTCTACCCTACCCCACTAGATTACTAGTGACAAACATTGGTACTGTACATGCTGTACAAACTGTACATGCAGCGCCTATATCCCCGCACTCATCATTACAGCCGAACCACATTCACCGTGCTCACACCTCCCTCGCCGGAACGATTTTATAACATCACACGCCAATCTTACGCGACATTGCCCTCATCCTCTTTATCCCACCACCGGGATCAATCTCCGCGTTTGGACCACCCCTACCGGCCATGGCCCCTCAACCTGCCTCATCACCACCGCCGACATCCCTCCTCCTCCTCCCACCGCTCTCCACCTCGCCGAGCGACCGTCTCGCGCTCACCTCCGCCTACAAACCGCCGATATCCGCCGTCCTGTCTTCATTGCGCTCCCAACCCCCGTCTTCCTCCACGCTCCTCATCGTCGTCTCTGCGTCCGTCCTCAGCAGTCGTCACCACCTCGTTCGCTGGGATGCCGCACAGTCCCTCCTCGCCGGTGTCTACGCTATTGTTGCGGCACTCTGCGCCGACCTCGACATCCAGGCCGATATGGGCCCTCCGCCGGTACTGAGCACAAAGGCCTGCGTCGTCGACGCGCGTGTCGTCCTCATCGACAACCACAGCACTAAACAAGTGGAGGGCACAGAGAACGTTGTACTAGACCTTCAGGGCTTCGCGAACCGGGTCAAGGGTCCTTGGCAACGCGTCTTCCACCCGAGTAGCGAAGCGGGCTACGAGCTCGTCAGGAACTACCTCGCGCTCGCAGAGACTGCCGCCTATCCCATTCGGCACAGCCAAGTCGTGGCCGTCCCCGGCGGCATCAGCATCGCCCCCGCGGCTACGACGACACAAATTCGTGACGACGCCTCGAGCGGCAGCAAGAGCTACGACACGGCCATCCTCGGCGGTACGTTCGACCACCTTCACCCGGGCCACAAGCTCCTCCTCCACGCCACGGCGCTGCTCGTTCGGCTCCCCCGAGAACCCGGCGGCAAGAGCACGCTCATAATCGGCGTGTCCGGCGACCCCATGCTCGCCTCCAAAAAATACGCCGACGAGCTCGAGTCGTGGGACGTGCGCTGCCGCAATGTCCTCGCCTTTCTCGCCACCGTCTTCAGCGTCTCGCTTGTTGGCGGCTACCGCGTCGAACGTGTGGAAAGGGGTCCTTCAGGCGGCGTGGAGCTGCACGGCTTATATAATGACGAGGCCGTGCTTGTGCGCTGCACCGTGCTCGACGATGCTTTCGGCCCGACCGTCGCTGAGGAGGCAATTGGCGCTATTTGCGTGTCGGGTGAGACGCGCGGCGGCGGGCTGGCCGTTAACGAGAGACGTACCATCAAGGGTTGGCACCCACTCGACGTTTACGAAGTGGATGTGCTCGACACGGCGAGCGCGGAAGCCGGTGCGCAGGTGGACGCCGACAAGAGTAGCAGACAAGACTTCACGGCCAAGATTAGCAGCACCGTGATTCGGCAGCAGCGTGCCGAGGCCAAAGCAAAGACTAAGGCACAGATATGAGGAGCTAGTGATGCTGATTCATCTATATGTAGTGATTCTCAAGCTTCCCCCGTCACGTCAGTGGGTAGCACCTCTATCGGGGAAGTTCGACACGCGTAGATCTTTCAAAAGTGAACAGGTACACCGGGCTACTATAGTCCTGCGCATTCATAAACATAATCCCGTCGCGTTATAGCTACTTGGTTAGCTGTCCAACTCGGCTGTGTAACCAACTCGGCGAATCTGTACGACAAAAACAGACCACTGGTCAGAATCGCATTCCTCTATACGCAGGCCTATCCGCCGATACGCTGAATTAAATAGATACGAAAAACGTAGCTGGACAAATTAGTACCTCTCAGAGTCTATCAGAGTAAAACAGTGATTCTACATAGGACTAGCTACTAGTATAGCTGAGAAAAAAGAAGAAAAGAGCGACATATGATTGGGAATATATTGGTAAATACACAGGGCCCCCTCCCAACGACAAGTCCGGATGATGCCCCTCACTTCAGTACGAACCCTTTCCCCCGTCCCTCTATAGCCCTCTGTACAGGAGCGTGAGGAGGTACACTCTTGGTCTGCTACTAGGTAGAAAATAATGTCTCATCAGCCGGATGGCAATAGGCACTCGGACTCCAGCTCATGTACTACAGTACCTAGTATTGACAACTAGCTGGCGCACCTCGGCAACCGTTATTAGTTGTACCTGTATGTACTCGACGGATCATATTGCCACGCTTCGACTTGTTCTTGACCCGATGCAATTCATTTTTCAGCCAGCCAGCTTTTGCTTTATTAAGCCCCTCCCCTCACTTGTGCCGCAAAGCCCCGGCACAGCGTCATCCGTGTCTTGATACTATTCCCACCTTGGCATACCGAGACCACCTACACGCCGCATCTGCACGACTATGTACTTGCAGCCGGTCGCATCTGCACGTCTGCACCCTTCCTACACCGCTTTTGCCACTGTGCAGCTCGAGGCACCAGCAGTAGTAGGTACTACAGCACTGTTGGTAGGCAAGCGGGGGATACTGCCAGCTACTTGTTACAGAGATATCAGGAACAAGAGCACAAATCAGATATACGAAGTTTTTTGTTTGAAAATAAATAAGAACGGCAGCAGTTACAAGTGGATGTAGATATAGGACTTCTCAAGGTTGAAAAAGCCATGTCGGACGGCCAGATTGCATCACGACATCACAAGCGCCCCCCGCCATCTACATGCTCACACGCTGGCCTGATAACGCATGCTGCTGGATGGTATTACCGTGACATCGAATCTCATCTAGACCGATCAAAGGGGTTTGTACAACAAAATTGTCATGACAATGTCGGTGAGCGTTCACTTTCGAAGCTTGCGTAACCGCCAATCCCTAAGGCAAGCTCCGACGTCCCCCTCCCCGCGCACGGTGATGATGGCTGGCTGCCCACCTCGAGCCCTCTGGTAGCGGAGGAGCACCGCCAGACATCCGTCTCCCTTTCCACAACCCCATCGTGCCGAGTCTCGATATCTTGAGCGCTGTGGCAGCGGCATCTAACAGCGTGTCATCGATGTCCCAGAATTTCGCATCGTTAGTAAGGACCCTTCGAGGTCAGCGCCTGCGAAGTGAGCTTATCCCACATCCATGTATCGTGACACGCTGGAACGGGTCTGCTAGCGAAGCAGCACGACCTCGATGATGAGCACGAGGGAAAGACCTCGCCACCGCTGCATCTCGCGTTCCTGATCGTCGAGAGGCCCCTCGCTCATAATCTCTCCAGATGCAAGCACGATGGCAAGTTCATCAGGGGCAATGACCTACTACCCGGTAATCCAGCCATGAGACGGACCATACATCATGATAGTTCCTTGTTCGTGCCCATGGCAAGACGGGAACTTGCCCAGATAGGTGTCTGAGCAAAGCTTGGATACTTGAACCAGTGCTTGTCCAACGACGTCGTTGTGGATCTCAAGAGGTAGGCAATTCTAGGAAGCTCCGTCCCTAGCCATCTTGAATGAGGCTTTCGGCAGGTTATGTGTCAGTGATGGCAGTCGGTGTAAATTGAGGATGATGCGGTGGGGTGCAACTCGAACTTTGCGATCTGTGCCTTAAGGCTGGAACAGATCTTGGCCGATATCTGGCCGCTGCTGGCTCACTTTTATATGCATGACGCGCAGGAGGTTTGCGATGGCCCACTGAGGTCTTGCGGAAGCACAGAAGCTGTAATATAGAAAATATCTTCATTGGAACATTATCGCTTGTTCATCTGAATGGTTGCCCTCCATCGTGCCCAGATGCGAGGCCCACGTCAGGTTGTTGCCACATCCTGTTAGACTGCTGCCCGCTGTCGGGCTACGTTTCAAAATGAATCCCTACGAGCGCTGTCTTCTTTGATGTTCTGAAAGAGAGTGTGTGTGCGCCAAAAAACAAAAAAATTATAAGCATTTGCCTAGAGAACCTGCGTCAACAACTATATCCCCGCAGCCTCGGCACTGCCAACTCCTTTGATCGGGTTGGTTTCGCGGTCTGCAGCAGCCGCAGCATATATCCCTTCACTTGCTGGTAACGTAGATTGACGAGAGCAATTCATGAGTTAGATTCCCGACGTATAAAACATTCACTTGCTCGAGTTCTCTCCCTTGGCCGCTCGGATCATGCTCAGCCAACCCCGCGTCATCTCGGGCGTTATGCCCGCGGGTGATTTGAAGTTTGGGTCTGGCGACGGCCTGTCCTCCAGCGGATCTGGGTAGCGGTCTTCTCGAATGTCCTGATCAGCACTGTAGGCGATGGAAGAGCAAACGCGGCCTGCAGGCAGGTCCTGTTGCGACTTACTGGCATCAAAGGTCTTATCGACCAGCCTTGCTTCCTGAAAATCCTTTTCATCTTTGTATCTCTTGGGCATCGATTTGTTGGGTGGCATGGCGGGCGGTAGGTTCATCTTTGACATCTTGTGTCTGACTATGGCAAGGGGAACTGTTACTTGTGTTTGTTTGCTTTGGATGCGTTTGTTGTATGAAGATACCTACTGTAGTACCGCTCGCAGTTCAGCCGCCCACTTATCAGTAAGAAGTTGTACTGTGTCGACTAGATTGCCTGCGTTTGAGTAGTACCACTACTACCAGTACATGTAGTGAGTGATGGGATGGCAGCACAAGACGGATACTGCATGTAGTAGCAGTCATTTGCTTGCCGGCAAGCCACTGGAGTAACCTGGCACCGCCAACTGTGGCTCACCCACCCCACCTACTGTAGGTACACTAGTACTTTCTGTACAGCAGCACAGCAGGTACTGTAGTTATCGATACGGCCACTGTACTAATGCAGGTGCACAGTGCATTATTGGGTGATACTTTGAATGCCTAGCGCTCCCCCTCCACTGTAATCTCGTAACGAGTACAGAATATCAATACATCCGGAGCCTGGATCGTCGGCACACAAAATCCCGCCTGCCACCGCTCAACGCTGCTTATTGCTCGGCCGCGCTGCGCACCACAGTCGACCACCTGTAACCCTCCTGGACAACTGTGTATTTCCTCGCCACTCGAGACACATGAAATTCGAGTGCAGAATTATTGCAGCGTCGCTATCCATGTGTTGACCTTGGTCCAGTCTCTGCCTGAAAGTGCGCCAGAGACTTGCCATCATCGCTCTCTGCCCTCCCCTCTCAGGCATCCAAGCAAAAATAGTCGCGGTGACTTGTCGAAGACTACACGAGTTCTGCGGCAGCGAGCACTCTCGCTTCCTCGGAACCCCTTGATTCTAGCAAGTTAGACCATGGCCGGAAAGAAGGACGTCCTCGATGCCTGGGACGACGACTGGGAAGTCCAGGCCGATCGCGCTGCCAAGGAAGAGGCGACCAACCCCACGCCCGCGCCGGCACTGACCAAATCTGAACGCCTGGCAGAGCACACAGAGTCAAATCGCAGGCTCTGGCAGTCCGCGTAAGTACATTGATCCAGGTCTCGGGTTTGCGATTCAAAGCTCGATACTGCTTGCCGGAGCTGACATCTTATTCGCATCACTAGCGAGTCCACTGAGACGTTCCATTATGTCGAGGCCACAAACACTGTGCCCTTGAACGCGACGTTCAAGCCACAGGTCAAAGTCTTGAGCCGGAAGCCCATCATCGCCCGGCGCGGCGGCGGCGGCAATCTCTCGGGACACATGGGCCAGCTCCACCTCGACGACGACGACGACGATGAGGCCAAGAAGGAGGTGCAGCTGAGCCCCGAGCAGATGAGGGCCAAGCAGAAGCGCGAGCGCGACGAAAAGCAGCGCATCTACGACGAGGCCCGCGCAAAGATCTTCGGGGCGTCTGCGCCTTCGTCCCGCGCGTCGTCGCCGGGTCGCGGGGCCACCACGCCTCCCCGGCCGGAATCAAGGCAGCGGCAGCAACAACAGCCACAGCCGCAGCAGGGCCGAGGTCGTGGTCGCGGCTCAAAGGGAACGGATAACACCCGGTCCCTGCTTGAAGCTCGGCGCGCACCCCAGGCGGCGACCGCAAACAAGCTGTACGACCCTGGCTACTCGCCCCGACCCGCAACCACGGCTCAACGGCGAGACGACGCCGTCACCACCACGAAATCACAGAACCGAGACGAGATGCCTATACGAGCACCACGCGGACCCGATGGCTCTGGAAGAGGTGGCTTTGGTTTCTCACGCCGCGGTGTCAGAGACACCTGATTTCTCTTTGGCTTTAAATAAAATTATGCCATGACTGTGCTGTCTATTCCATCTATGGTCACAACGCTCACCAACCGCCGCCAATCTTGCCCGCCAGCTGAACCACCGTCTCTCCATCAGTGGCCTTGCCGACGTTGCTGATGACCTCGCGGTACGTTGTATATGCAAGTCTATCTAGGTCAATCCCGGTCAACCGAGACCAGTATGAAAGGGTATCATTTATGTACGAGTGGGAAATGCCGAGCACAACATCGTCAGCTGCCGGCCCGTCCTGCGCCGCCGACTCGTCGCCCGAGAAATAGGCCTCGTCGACCTCTGCCAGCCACTCTTTCTGCTCCTGAGGCCCGGGCTTGGTGCCGGACAAATTGCGGCGCTCCAGGACGACTGCGTCATCGACCTTGATCTGGCCGCCACCGTTGGTACACCCGCCCGGGCATGCCATGACCTCGACGTAGCTGTACTCTAGCGAGGCAGACTTGGCGCTTCCCGCGGGACGACGCGCGCTACCGAACGGCTTGCCGCCTGGCATCCGGGACGGCCGTGCGGGCTTCAGCCGGCGGACGAGGTTCTGAATGTTTCGGAAGCCGTAGTACCGCGCGGCTCTGAAGACGGGCTCGCCATCAACAGCGACTACGTAGTCGACCACATCGGCGTTGCGACCTTGCAGTATCTGGACCTCGGCGCCGGGTACCTGCGCCGCCTTGCTCTGTAATATATGATAGAGGAGACCGCCCGAGGAGCCGGCTGCGCGGGGAACCTGTGTGGAGAGCTGGGAGGGGACTGATTGCTGGTCGGGGTGGTTGCGGCGGAAGAGAAACTTGTGTAGCGTAGGGTCGGGAAAGACTGGCATGGCCGCTGGGCGTGGCTGGCGCGATAGCTTGAAGAAATCCACACCTCTGCGCTCTGCTAGCATCAGCACCTCCTTGCTCGTAATGACGCAGTCGACATCCCGCACCCCGGCGCGGGCGCCACCGTCGCCGCCGCCCCAGGCCAGGTCCGTCAGCTCCTCGCGGCTGGCCTCGAGCTTCTTGTCGAAGCAGGGCATGACGGCGAGGTGCCAGATGCGGCTGGGGGGGATGCCCAGCAGGCGGCTGAGGGTGGTCTTGAGCAGCGTGCCGGTGAGGGCCTGGGGGGACTTTACGCGGGACAGGTGGGGGAGCACGTGCGGGTGCGTCTTTTCCGCGTAGCACACCCAGCCGGGGCACGAGGCGGCAAGGACGGGGGCCTTGCGCTCCGTGGCGGCGGTGGTGGTGGTGGCGGCGGGCATCGAGGAAAGGACCTCGTGCGCGCTCAGCACGTGCGTCATCTCGCGCACGGTATCCGTGTCGACGACCCAGGAGAAGCGGCTGCCGTGCGGGCCGGCGGGCGAGAGCAGCAGGTCGTCGAGCATGGCGCCGGCGTGGGCGGGGTGGACGCCGGGCCCGCAGGCGGCGGCGAGGCTGGCGCGCGTCTGCGGGCTGACGCTGGCGACGAGGAGCTTCGAGTCGGGGGGCGAGGAGGGGGGAAGAGCGAAGGAGGAGGAGGAGGGGTCGATGTGTAGCGAAGGCGCGGAGTCGAGGACGGCGACGACCTCGGCGTGCGACTGCAGGCTGACGAGGATGGCCTCGGCGGAGGTGACGCAGCCGGAGCAGGCGAGGCAGTCCGTGAGGGATATTTGCGCGGGCGGGGCGCCGGCGGCGGCGGCGGCGGAGCGGGAGTCGCCGTCGAGAATGACTTGGGGCTCGTCGGAGGGGGAGGTGGGGGCAGGCGGCGGGAGGGTCTCGACGGGCTTGATGCAGGCGACGCCCGGGGCGATGAAGTCGTTGAGGTCCTCGGTGGAGAGGATGGCGCTCATGGTTGGGAAAGGGGAGGAAGGGGGGGGGGGTGAGTAGTTCCCTTTGGATATTTGTCTGGTGATTTTTCTCTCTTATGTGTTGCGTTGTGACGGTGGTGGCGAGGGGGTGCGCGCGCTGACGGCTTCGGCTGGAGGAGCTCCGGCGGGGGGGGGGGGGGGGGTTT